>JAOVYV010000050.1:15456537-15469614 GCA_025674545.1 Hassar affinis
TATATATACACTGTGAATGAGAACCTCTAACAAAGAATATCATTATCGCTTCTCAATGGCATATAAAAATGACCTAATTACTCTGACTTTGAAACAACCTCCTAACACGTGAGCTTAATGTGACTGTTCAGAAGATAAAGACAAAATGCATTAGTCACTGTTGTGTACATAGCAAGAAGCTCTACACAAAAAAGCTAGTAAAAGCTTAGTGCTGACGGATAGATTATAATTATTAACTGTTTAACAGGGTAGTGCCACGTTTAAAGTCAATGAGCTCATCAGTATGACCCATTCTACTGCCAATGTTTGTCTATAAGGATTACATGGCTATGTGATTTTATGCACCTGTTAAGAATCAGCCAACTCACCTGAATAGTCAATAATTAGGAGGGAAGTTAATTAATTGCTGAATGGAATATTTACGCAGGGGCCCATTGATTAATATAGATAAGCTAGATGTACAATATTCATATCCACTGGACAATTTAAAGTCATGTAAACTTTGAAGTACTCTAATTTGAAATGTATGTATATACATTTTGCATACCAAAAACACTCCTGCCTGTGTCACTAGGAACAATGGCACAGGCAATTTAAAGGGGACCCATCTGCATTTCTGGGGACAGGCTCTGAGAGGTGGCAGAATTGGGAACCAATGGCTCACCCTTCCTCCAAATCCATCCACCTCCCTCCTTGCCCACACATCAGTCCTCCCTTCCCATCCTCACAGAGACTGCACTCATTGTCTCTTCCCTGTCACAAGCCCCAATGGGGAACAAACAGGCCTTTCTCAGTGTCCGGACAGGGAGAAGAGGTTGGTGCCAGGACACCTGATTTCCACCTCCCCCACCAATTCCCATGGAGACCAAGCTATGCAGAAGAAGATACATTGGGGAGAGCAACAAGTAGAGCAAACTCATTTCAATGGCTTATGCCTCACGGGACCTACTTAAAATACATCATTGTCCCTTTACAGAAAATGTAGGTCCTACACTGTTAACACAGACCTCCTATACAACTATCTGGTCTAAATGCATAGTTTGAGTCAAAGTATACGACTGAATAGCAACTTACTATTTGTTATCTGCACATAATACTAATACCATGCTTTGGATTTTGTTAGAGGAATTACTTGGTTACCTGATATGTGAAGCATACTTAGTGATTAGAAGAAAATTAGATATTCACCAAACTATAATTATACATTAACCAAACCTAAAACTGTAAGTCCAGCCAAACCTGTAAATGCAGGTGTAAGGTTACAGGTTTTATATTTCACAATCATTCCCTATTTGTACAGAACATGAGATTTACTGTATGGTCACACATTCAGATTTTGGGTTTTAGCCTATGTGTAGAGCTGTGGGAAAATATCTGAGTCTCATTCACCTGATGGCTAAGGATTTACTCAAGGACAGACAGCATGTTTCTCTGTGCAGAGAGTGTCTGTCTGTGACGTAGCACCATCATACCCTGAAGCAAGGGCATTCTCTCTGGAGAGGGGAGGGGGGAGCAAGAGAGAGAAAGAGAAAGAGAGAGAGAGAGAGAGAGAGAGAGAGAGACAGAGACAGAGACAGAGACAGAGACAGAGACAGAGGAAGAGGCAGACAGAGACACCGACAGACAGACAGACAGATAGTCAAAAATCAAGCGTGTGCTTCTCAAAATAATTTGGTTAAATACAACTGGTTTGCATTAATAATAGAACCCAGATCACGCTACCATTCAAGCCTAGAGGTAAAGCTGTGTCAACTCACTATTCCTCAAGCAATCCTTACAAGTGAGGTGTGTGTGCCTCTGTGTGTGCTTCTGTGTGTGTAACTACCATAGTGTTATGCTGGTGAAATCTGAGAGCCGGTTTCTTTTGCGGAGGAGGCCTGGGAGTTTCATAAAACAGGCCTGAAACTGGCTGATAATCACAATGAAGTGGGTACTCACTCAGGCTCTATTGGATGTCAATAGAACCAAAGAGCATGAACATGAAACTGAAAGGCCAATTAGTTCTGGTATAGGACAACATTCATGTAGAGAGCTGGAGGAGGGGTGTCTCTGAAAGAAGAGGGCAGTCTATGGAATCCTGGGTTAAATGCAAAATAATTTACAACCGAGTTCTATTATTCACATGGTCATTACCACCATGTTTCATACAACACCTCCATGTTAAGCACAAATTTTTAAGCTTAAGCAGCCCATTAGAAAAGCTTTACTTGCAAACGCCTCATAAGCACTCAGTAATTTCTTCACTAGATTTAAATTAGAAGCATGAACCGAAGCAATTGTAAATATTTAATCAAACCAATTACAGAAACGGAAATTGGATGGAATAGACCCTGACATACCACTGCTTCCTGGAGAATGGATAAAACACATTTGATGGATTTAGGCAAAAGCAGGTAAATGGCTCTACCCTCTTGAGCCTGCATTAGCTATAAACTATAGAGAGCACAGAAACTGTGGGACTGAAAGTGCATTCAGCCTTTAAATTGAAGTACTGGTTTAAGACAATGTAAAATAATGGTATTGGTTTAAACCAAGAACATCCAGATAATTTTAGAGATCTTACAAACTGCCCACACTATGTTCCATAAAGCCGCTCTTCCACATATCTACCAATCTTACTACTCTCTTAAATGCTGATGGGACTGAAAGAGCAGTGCAGGAAGCTTTATTATGCTGATGGGGGCAGCAAGATGTGACATCTGAAGCATATACAGTCCAAGTATGGTAAAATTACATAATTACACAAAATGCCATGGACTTCTGCTGTGCCTTGCTTAACTGAAGTAAGACTAAAATACAAGTTCTGTATGAAAATAATCAAAGCCCCAAATAATTCTAAGGGTCTTATCTCAATGAGTTTGAGGTGTTGAACAAAAAATGTCAGCAAAGTGTATGCCTGAAACAATGAAAATCTGAATACTGAATATGAGTACATGCAGTTAATGACCTTTTGAGTAGTCTTTTAATAGTCTTTCTTTAACATATTAATATTGGATATATCAAAAGATATACATGAAACTGTCTGTAAAGTCAAATTCTGATGGAAGATTGTGCACTATGGCCTTTCACAGATCACACAAAAGGGGCTTCAGCATCACATTTCACAAGGAAAAAAGAACAAATAGACTCAGACACCCAGGAGGCAACTAACTAAGGATGTCCCACCTACAATACCAGAGTCGGGCTGCTATTTGTAAGCACTGTCTTAAACAACTAAGAACAGACAAAATGCATCTGTGGGTTGAACAACAAGCTCTACCATCAGCAATTATTTAAGAATGCACACATAAGATCGCCCTGTGAAAGGAAGGGTTATGAATGTAGAAAAAGGACCGCGTTTCAAAAACATTTGGGAACTCGTTTCGTCTCTAAATAAAATTAAACTCTGCAGCCTATCTCAGCAAGGATCGAATTGGCTTGCTCAATATTCCCGATATTATCGCTAAGAACACTTACTTGCGGATGCTCCCGACTTCCTGTAGACGCTAATTAAGTTCCGTGCGACTTGATAATAACGAAAATAAACTCTATTCTCAAAGCTAAATTACATGTTACAGACCTTGGTCTCTGAACTCGGACAACACAACATTAGAACTGCAACTAATGTTTAAAAAAAACCCTTAAAGCAAACCTTATAAGCACAGTCAAGGAAGCAAATTCATGGAGTTACAGGTAAGTCGAAATATCACCTGACGCACGTAGTCTGAAACCACGCCCCCGGCTCAGGTGATTTGCTGCTTTTTTTATCGCAGGTGTTTTTTTGTGTGTGTGTGGTTGTTTTTGTTAGTTAGAGTTAGTAGGATTTAACCAGTAAACATTAAAATTACCCACAAAACTACAGTATGATTTTCCTTCTACGTAATTTAAACAAAATATATAATTATATGAATTATGATACGAGTTATAATAGTAGGCTACAAACATTTCTCTTCTTCATTCCCAGTTCTGTATGTCTAAATAATTGGCTAGGCCAACAATTAATTCTAGAGAATTGATCAGTAGATCAGAAACATTTCCTTTACTGGGAGAATCTAAAATTAGTAACACCGTAGGTCTACCTATTTATACACAGGTTTATTTGCATCAGTGAGAGTCGCTGACTGGTCTATACGGAGTGCAATGTACATTTCAAACGAGAGCACACAACTTCAAGGAACTTCATAGAATAATAGAATAACTTGTTTGTGTTACAACATGAATTGTGAAAATATAGATAGCACTCATTTCTATAAATAAAAAAACGTGGTCAGTGTGCTCTTCTTTAACCACCTAAGAAATGTGTGTGTTTAGAATTTTTTTTTTCTGGACATGGAGAGGTGCATAACTGTATATTAATAGGTAACCCTCCCAGAAGCTTTGTTTTGCTGATTACAGAGGAACAAAGGAGAAGCCTTCAGGGATGTCACCCACACTGTGACAAGCACCGGTCCCAAGCATGGCAAGACAGGATGACACCATTTATCCCCTTTGATCAGAATCGGAGGGGAGAGTGTGCCAATACACCAGGGTCTCTTAGATCTGCCAGACAACCTTCACTTATGTATCACTCACACAGATAGCCTCTATTAACCATCCTCCTTACCCAGTCAGTATAAAGATAGAAAGTGGAAGCTCTCACTCATTCCCTGCAAGGGTAGGGTTTATTCTGTGATAATTCATTGCACCCGTCTGAAAAGATTACTCACTCTGCTCATTATGAACAAAACACACTGTAATTATGCAATGAACTGTGTTTATTTGCAGTACCCCTGCTTTAATTATGAAGGCGAGTGCCCAAAATAGCCCATCCAGAAAACAACAGCACATGTGTCCAATGAGGTGTAAAGGTCATGAGGTCACAGGCTTCATTACAGAATGGAGCCAAAGGTGAAGTTTATACTCTGTCTCTGTCATATAGGCTATAAAAATGAATAATGTGGTTATATCACTAATTCCAACAATATGTAAATGTTTATAACAATCACATCCACACTGGATGTTTCCTGGTCCTATAGGTTTTTGGAGATTACTGATTTGGTTCAGAGAGAAATACCGGATGAAGTTAGGATAAAAATCCTACAAATGTTGGAAGATCTTGGTTTGATGTGCACACAAATGTCTGTGTTTAAGAACTTGTATGTCTGGAGCCCTTCATCTATAACAGAGGTACTCTTTTGGTTCATAATAAAAATCATATCAGCTTCTCGGTTTACAAAATAACCTATAAATCGTATAGACCTTTGAAGAGGCCACTACAAAATATTTATCAATTTGGTTCGTGTGCACGATATAGACTACTAAATTGTGCGCACGATTTAATTCAAGGTCACACAATCATAATGCATGACTGACTTCAGGTTTATGTATTTCTGGCAAGGCTCCGTTGCGCCTTTATGCGTTAGTCTGTACTCTTCTATAAGGCAAGCGCGTCCATGGAGCGCGCTGGGAGGTTACTGAGAGCTTAAGAATGAAATTCAATTTTTTAGTACTGTTCGTTTACATCCATCTACAGATGTGCAATCTCGCGTTGCCTTGCAACTGAACAATCCACAGACTTGGTCTGAATCAGCGCATGGGCGACGCTTACCATCCTCGTTAGCATCCGCTTGCGCACAATAATGAAATGGGAGGCACGTGCTCTTCATATGTCTCCATAACACATATCAATGAAATGTACTTTAATTAAAGAATCGGTCTAGTCGCTTAAGTCACAGATTAAATAATGGTCACGTCACCGTTAAGCAAAGCACAAATGAACCAAAACGTGGCACAAACCAATATAGTCTATTCAAAAAGCCCCACTCTCACGATGAATCATTCAGTGTTTTCCTAATGGTTTGCCTTTATTTTAATATAAGAGCTCCCTCTTCTGGCACTGCTCTGTACTACACCCACCACACAGGCTTCGGTGTCATGTCCTCACAACAACCATCATGTTTGTACTGTACTCAAATATTAAAAGGATCCAATAACATATGATGTCTGTTTAGAGGGTTAATGAAAGCTTTGTTAGGACAGATTATTGACAATACCCCGTAGCCAATGCAGCCTAAATGGCTTTTACAATAGTAGAAAACTAAATATTTTCCTAGATTTCTGAAATTGCTTGTTTAAAGCAATGCGTAAAGAAAATCCATATCATATATCCATATCGTATATCATTCACAACTATACAATGCAAACCAAAACGAATAATCCGTTAACACTGTAACAAGGTGACCCTAAACACAAAAATATGTTATTGTAAATTTACTTAGAAGCACTCTGGGTTTTTTTGTCTATGTGAGAGGCAACATTCATGGGACTACTGTATGTCTGCACCCTGTCCCAAAGACTTTGACTGAACTGTGGTTTCATTTTTATTTACTTACTTTTCTGCAAACAGCAGGGCAAACCAAGGAAATATTTGTTCTTTTGTATATTTGCTTTATCTAGCTACTGGGATGTAGACAGCATCGAAGCAAAATAAGATGTTATGTGTTAAGAACAGTTGCAGTTTTCTAAACACTCTAATCTGTGACACATGATGCATGGTGGCAATACACGCTGTCGCATATTGTCTCAATATAGTTACTTCACTTTCTATCATATTATTTGGCCCTTGGTTCTGACTCAACACTCTTGGACTGAATATATTCCAAACAGAAGCTTTATCTTTTAGTAAATATCAACCTCTTTCTATTTGTATTTTTATATGAAAGACTACATCATAACAGACTTCTCTTTCCCAGTTTTTAAACATTTGTTTTAAACTTGTTTATGTTGCACAGTTAAATCTATTTTTGCCATTATTGGAATCATGTCAGGTTTAGTGAACCCTATGTTACATGCTCAATTCAGAGCCAATGCCTGACTATAAGCATATATTTCTGCTTGAAAGATGTTACGCCTTTGCTAATTGCCTGTTGGACCGAATCAAACCCTGACAGTGGTGGATGCTCATGCTCACGTCTGCTTGCTACTCACAGAAATGTGTATCAGAAAACTGAAAATGGGTCACATCAATGTTACTCTGATTGATGCTGATGTTTTTAATGTCTGAACTGCTGATCCTTTGATCTTTTATTTTTAGGCTAGCCATATGTTAATACTGTGTTCGTATCTATTCTCTTTTATAGCCATAAAAGAGCTGTGTCATGATAAAAACATTCAGTTTTTCTATAAATTATTTTCCAAACATACAAAAAAAACAACAACACAAAGTCAGCGGATAATGTTGCTTGGTATTGTTAATGTGACATTTTAAAGCACCGTAATAAAGTCCTTGTGGGAAAGACCAATTACTTTTAAATTGATCTCAGTTTATTGGCATGCTTTAGAGGAAAATGGATCAATAAATGGAGTCTTTTAACGGGAATAGGCTTCTCAAATTCTAATCAAAAGCACTGTCAGTCAGAGATGCAGTAAACATATCTGTGATTTAAGTTGTAATTATTTGTAAATTACTCTAAAGCTTAATATTGTTTAATTATGCATATAATTTTGAAAACAAAAACAAAAACAAACAAAACACCCCCCACCCCCCAAAAAATCCCCAAATTACAACGGAGTTATTATCGCTAAATATTTGCACCGTCATGTGAAACAAAAAGATGGCGACATTGTCACACTTTTTATATTCCACTGGGGAAAAGACTGTACTTCAGAGCCACTTAGTGCCCTATTTCCTTTAATGAATGAAAAAAGCAACAAGTGATATGTTTTAACCTGCACAAACACCCTTTAGAGAATAAAACTGATAAAACAGAACAAGTCCAGCTCCTGTCTATTCAAGGTGATCACAAGACTTTCGTCTATACAGCAAGTCGACTTTCATCTAACAAACTTCAGAGGAATTCGCTGCTCTTCGTTCGCGTTTTGGGCTTTGAACTCCTAACATCAAGGCGTGATGTCATCATTTCAAAGCCCACTGGACTCTGAGGTCACGAAACAAGGCCACATTATGATTTAATGTAGACCTATTTGATGTTCCACGCGGTTAATAAAGTAAAAGTTAGATCACATTTTAAATGTTTTAAATTGACCCACGATTCAAATGTCTTAGTTTATTTATTTGGTTTATTTATTTATTTGGTTCCTCGAATGAAACAGCATTATGCATTTGATTTTTACTATCATGTCGTCGCACAGTGACAGATTGCTGAGGTTATTGCATTGTTTTAATGGTTCAATATGCGATGATGCCTATAATGTGTCACAATGTGTCAATATTCTTAAACCATCCATGAAACAGTCAGTAAACAAGGTGAAACTGTAAACAGTATCTGCTCTGGTTTGTATGGTCTTCATGACTGGCTACATGAAATTGATGATAGCTTATAAGCCTTCATTATTATTTGGTTGTGCAATCATACTAGAATACATCGAGTACTATTACAACTTATGAAACTATTTATCCCCTTTATAAATTCTTTTCCGTACATTGTATTTAACATTTCAGATTTCGAGTTCTTAAGCCTATAGGCTTACTATAGTTAAGAGTGTTTCTTAGTTTTAACATTTTCCTTGAACAGAATTAAAGTATCAAAGTAATCAAAACTTAGAAGTACAAAGGATATCAAGCTCCTTTAAGTATCATATCAAAAGATAATTGCCTTGAAGTGGGCCTTTGATGAACCTTTGTGCTTCCACTATGAACAGAGAGGTGATAATTGACCAATAATGGAGTTATTAATCCTAAGATTGGACTTAAGATGGTGGAGAGAATAAATATCAGTCTTACTCCAGACTCAGACAGAACAAGAGAGTTACCAGAGTCAGGATTTCCTGATTAGAGGATAACTTAAAAATGAACATGGATGGATCGAAGTTCTCCAACTTCACTATTGATTACATTCTGGGAGAAAGGACGGGACCTCACACAGCTGCAGAGCTTTCACCGGCATCGCAGACCTTTCAGGAAGATTTTAATAAAGTGAGCCTGCCTTCAGAGAGTGGATTTAACGCTCAGGCTAGCGGAGTGGCAGTGATGGGTTACCCTGCGCCTTGTCCGGGAATCTACGATACAGCAGCTTGTCTGAACGCTTTCCACTTCTGTGGACCGGTCACTTACTACCAGAGCAGCTTCAGCACGGGCTACCGCGGCGGCGAGCAGTGGTTCCATGCGCACCCAGGTAAGGCTTACACTTTTAATTCAGGTACCCATATGCTCATACGTGCTAATAGCATGCATCAGTAGCTGCATGTCACTGGGATTTTATTTTAATTAGTAAGTTAGCCTATAACATAGAAAATATAAAAAAGAAATCTATTTTTAAGTCTATGTCTAATTCTAAGTCTATTGTTTATAAGTATATTTGATTTGATTTGTCTCTTTGAGCCCACATCACCTTGCTATGAATGCTGAATATATTGGGTGAAGTAATTAATTAAGTATTTTTTTTTTTAAATAATACAGATTACGACAAAGAAGAAAGCCACCTAAGTCCCCAGCACAGGCAGCGGAACCGCATTAGAACCGTGTTCACCGAGAGCCAAGTGAAGCAGCTCGACCAGCTCTTCAACATCACCGACTATCCAACAGCAGAAGCGCGCGCACAGCTGGCGAGAAACACGGGCCTCAGCGAAGAGACAGTCCGGGTAAGACACCTGCCTTCATGACCATTCAAACAGTTTATTTAAAATACACTGTCTTCATTTATTTGAAGCAGCATTATACCAAAGGTTTCTGTAAACGCACGATAAAATCATAAACATTCACAAAACCAAAGGTCGCCGTTTTCATTGTAGTTGTAATTTGCCAATTGGACACTAGATGTCGCTAAATACTAATTTATAATCCACAATGCTCTCGTAACGGTAACAAATCAGTCAATTTATCTATGAAATCTTGCGCATGAAGCATTGTTTTCTATTTCAGCAATACGAACTGTACGTGGCACTGCATTTGATGTGTTTTCTTGTGTTTCCTTGTTTGAATGCAACACTAATTGTCTTTTTTCTCCTCTCTTGTAGGTTTGGTTCAAAAATCGCCGGGCTCGACGCAAGAGGCAGAAAACCGGAAGTGATTCACCAGAGCCTTAAAAAAACCTTTAATTTATCTTATTTTTTATTTACAACAGAAAACAAAATAAAGCTTTTTTTCGCACAAACGGCATTGTTATTTTCTTTCTTTCTTTTTTTGTAAAAAACAACTTAAGTCTCCTACAAATCACAACAGGAAACCATATACGAAACACCAAATGTTTATTAATGGTATATCTATTTCCGGTATATCCATGGGGGAGAATTCCCACTTGTTATTAACATGCTAATACACTGCTGAAAAAAATAACAGAAAGCACAAATTCATAATAACAGCATGCAATAGCCTAGTTAGCAAACCCAGAACTGACTCCAAGCATAACAACCATCACAAATATTTCTGGTAGTAGATAATTCACATGAACACAGAAAGATGGATATTATCACCAGGTTGTCCAACGGATGCACATTAAAAAATACATAGTGAAATTATCAAAATATATCTTCTTGGACAAATAAAATGTTTACAAATCAATAATATCAAGTAGCCTACATGACTGTGTACATTAACAAAAGGCATTGACTACTGAAATGTTTTTCCATCTGTTAATCTGGTAAGGAATGAAACAGAGATATGTCATACACTCTAAAAGTTCAGTTAAAGTATCTACCCACTTCCTCTTTTGCAAAATGAATAAAATAAAGTGTGTTTAGAAACTGAAGTAATAGTATTTTGATGGAACATGTAGGCTATAGTATATCTTACTGAAATATGTATAGCTTAAAAAGTCACCCTAAAACAATACACTTGTCACAAATCGCCACATTTCAGTGATTGTGTTTACTACTGCTTATACTGTAGGACGTTTTGCACTCAATCTTAAATGCCTTTCACTAGTCTCATATCACTACAGAGACAATGGTTGCACTACACAAATTCAATACATAAATAAGCTGCAGTATGACAACACTGGAAAAAACCTCTAGATCTGTTAAGCAAGTTGCATTTTCCATTTTTTTGCAGTTCTGTTGATCAAATTGCTCATAAAAAAAAGGTGCACAATCCAGTTGTTTGTTTTTTTTCCTTCTCAGTTTGCCAATAGCTGTAGACCAGTAATGAGTCACAGTTCCTCTTAATGCTGCTTGTGATGAAGGTAAGTGAGTTGACCCAAAGCAGTTAAATTAGTTAAGGGCAGAAAATTCAGTGACTGGAGCTGTCAGTCATGCTGTGCTTACGTACACTAATGTCAGCCATATTTAAAGAGCAAGTTGACGTAGGCTAAATATTGTTGTTTATTTAACTAAGCACTTCTTGACAAATATATTTACACACATTTCTGACTGCTGGAAGTGCTTAAGTGGAGCATTAATAAGAAGAATTAAAACTGAATTGAGATGTATATATATATCGAGAGAGAGAAAATTATGTACAATTTTATTGTATTGATTATTATTAGATCATTGAATCATGAAATTATATATTTTTTAAAAACTACTTTCATGTGTAAATCTGTTCTGCATTATACCATTTGAATAATTAGTTTATTAATTGAATGTACTTATACTTTAACAGGTGATTATACTAGGGAAGTATTTGTCATTGTTTTTGTCTACACATAAAATCACGAGTTTATTAATTAATCCTTTAGAGTATGTACTGTAGTGTAGTGTGGTAGTATGAATTATTATTAAACTCAGGACCATTAATTGCCCTGTATGCCCACTGTCATGCAGGACATATCAATACGAATATAATGGATACTTGCATTGGGAACAGCAATTATGATAATAAATGCTGTCTCATGTAGCTTTAGATAATGTATTGTTACTTTGTCTTTGTATGTGCAAATAACATCTCTTAAAATGACATTATTTATCCATATACAAATAAATACAGAACTAACTAACTAATGAAAAGGCATTTAAAAGCTTGGTTTTCTACTGAACACTGAAATTATAACAGTGCACAATGAAGCAACAGCAACTACAATACATTTTAGGTCAGGGCAACTAAATAAAGCTGCTTCTTAAAATAAAAAGACAACCAAAGCCCACAAAGACATCTGCCCATATGTTTTTGTGGCCTTTATTTTAGGGTGATTTTTGGCAACATAAAATTATCTACATTTCTTGTACTAATGAATGGCTTTTGTTAGGGTTACTTTTCCCCAATTCAGAATTCAAGATACCTTGTTCTTTTACTGATCTTTAAACAAATGGAATGCAGGACATTGTTTCTTTACAAGGCACTAGTTTTTGCTGTTGAACTGCAGTCAAAGGGGAAGGCTTGGGAGAGGGACCTTGCACATTTGTGCCTCTGACAGTCTGCATGATTCTTAGAGAAAAGCCTAAGTTAAGGATGGATGGCTGCTCTGGCAGTGTTAGCTCAGTGATTTAAAGTTTTGAGCTAGTTATAAGAAGATTGGGAGTTTAACTGCCAGAGAACTGATGGACCCATCAGCAAAACCTTTAATCCTCAGCTCTAATGTTTGGATTATGTTGTGTCTCATTTGTAGGTCGCTTTGAAAAAGCGTCTGCCAAATGAATATATGTAAATGGATGTACAGTGATAGGAGAACTGTATAATTTTGGGAAGGAATAGAAAGATTTTCGGGGGATGGAGGAAGGGGAATAATAAGCGGTGAGTTTAGGATTGCATTTCTGCACGTAGCATCCAGGGGAACCAGCAGCAGAACAGCAACCTGCTGAAAAAGATCACAGGTGAGATCTTGGTGCTATACTTCAGGGTTTTTAGAGTTTCTGGGAATTGCCAGTTTTTGAAACACATGGCAAGCTAGCATACCTGGATATGGAGTTCTCAGATGTGATGTCTTTGGGAGACCTCACTGCACTGAAGTTACGCTTTGGCTGGGACACTGAGAAATTCACAAGAGAGAATTGTCATCAATATATCATTATTAATAAAAATAATTTCAAGTTGCTGAAAGTATATATATACAGGGGTTGGACAATGAAACTGAAACACCTGGTTTTAGACCACAATAATTTATTTGTATGGTGTAGAGCCTCCTTTTGCGACCAATACAGTGTCAATTCTTCTTGGGAATGACATATACAAGTCCTGCACAGTGGTCAGAGGGATTTTAAGCCATTCTTCTTGCAGGATAGTGGCCA
>JAOVYV010000050.1:15475163-15487135 GCA_025674545.1 Hassar affinis
CGCCGCCTCATCAGGAGCATGCCCAGGCATTGTAGGGAGGTCATACAGGCATGTGGAGGCCACACACACTACTGAGCATCATTATAACTTGTCTTGAGGAATTTCCACTCAAGTTGGATCAGCCTGTAATTTTGAGTTCAGACCTCCATGGGATAATAATTTTGATAAACATTGATCATTTTTACGTTATTTTGTTCTCAACGCATTCCACTATGTAATAAATAAAGACTTTCAACTGGAATATTTTATTCATTGAGATATAGGATGTGTTATTTTAGTGTTCTCTTTATTTTTTTGAGCAGTGTATATATACAGTATATACAGTATATAGATAAGACGTGTGTTTATCTGGAGGGAACAGGAAAATAACTTGGAAAGCTTGGAAACTCGCCAAAGCGAGTTTATAGTGTTGAATTCAGAAACAGCAATGAACTGATTCTTCAATACAAACAGCACTGGATCCATTATCTGGCAGTAGTTCGGGTATTGCAAGAGAAATGTTGAACAACAAGCAGTTATCTACAAAATATGCAGCAAAACCATTTGAAATAGCACCCACTACAAAATGAAGACTACCTGAACTGCCACATGCCCACAACTTTTACCCGTAGAAATCACTGATGAATATAGACAAAGATGTTTTAATATAGACATACCAGTGTTTCCCATACATATTGATATTCCATCACTTATTGATATTTTCTTTATTTAAAATAGATATCTTATTTCACCGTAGAGTTGATTCATTCAGCTCCCCTTGCCCCACTTATCTCTCTCTCTGTCTCTTTCTCTCTCACACACACAGACACACAAACACAGTTATGCATTGAGATTAGGCTTTTATGTGAAAGTGCAATGTATTTCCTGTAATATTTACAAAGTGAGCAGGTATTTCAGAAGCGAGCAGGGAACTGAAAAGCAACTACACAGAAACTATTATGCGAGAAGCGAGTGAACTTAACTCTGGTGTAGCAAAGAAGCAGTTCTTTTTCGTCCACTCTCATTGTTGCTATTTTTGGTTTTGGTATTTTTTGGTTTCTTGATTCTGTCCATTTTGTTGGGTTCTTTTTGCTTGTTTTTCGAGCTCTCATGTAAAAGACATTTATCTCACTCAGTACTGGGCAATTAAAATATCTTTAGTGGAGCATGTTATATGTTTATAATTTATTTCATAATAAATTTAAGAAAGCTTAAGTGTGCCTCCTTCTACATGCACATGCATAGCTTGAAAGCTCCAGATTACAGTGACTGACATGCATTACATTTTATGCTGTAACACAACAATGTTAAAAGAGCTAAAAAGAGCTCTTCGGTAGCTTTCAAATAACACAAGCCCTGTACATATACAGTTCCTAAGAAAGAGGTTGCAGAAGCTGGCCATTTTAGCCAACTTTGGAGCTCTATTTACAGTAAAAATGCCTCAGACACACAAAGCTCATCATTTCAATCAATCATGTTGAGGCTTATTCAATTACATGTTCAGGAGATTTTTTTAATTATGTTTATTTTCAAGATATGGTGAACCTGTAGTACCTTTTTGGATTTGGAACCTATCCGGGAACTGAGCATGAGGCAGGAATACACCCTGAGTTTGATGCCAGTTCATCTCAGGGCACCATGCACACATAGTATACTTTCCTATACTCATTAACACCTAGGCACGGTAAGGAGTAGCCACCATGTACCTACCAGAATGTTTTGGGAGGTACGAGGAAAGCAGATAACATGAACTGAACATGCAAAACTCCACACAAATGGTAACCTGAGCACAGGAACAATATGCAGTGCTATTTAAAAGAATTATAAAAAATGTACATAAATTTTAGGCTTCTAAGCATCCATTTTCTAATTGTTACAGAGAAATATTTATATGTCATAAAAGAAAGTAACACATTAATCAATTGACTGCTTTTTGTATAAAAGCATAATGGAATATTATTTGCAGAAACAGAAGCAAAGATCAATGATAACATCTCCAGATGAGATTGCCTGGAATCACTATGAACAATAAACAATGAACAGCTAAAAGAGGCAGACACAATTCAATTGACACTGACAGTTCTTTCCCACTCACCTTCATGTCATCAAGAACCACTCGGTCACCCAACTTCAGGCCGAGGGAAGACAGCATGAGGTTGCCAGGGATGTTGTCATAGTTGGGCAAGGTGATACGGGGAAGGTTACAGCTGAGGGGCACAGCATCTAACAGTAGTTGCTTTAGCTCTTTAGCCACCATGGCTGCTTCTGCTTTATCCAAGCTCATGTCCATGGGATCAGGAACCACATCAGCTGGGACTTGGCCTTTATCATTCTGGTGAAGGTAGTGAAAAAGAAAATGTGGTGTAATGTCTAGTATAGTAATATGGATTTTTTAATATGGGGCAAAGATTATTCATTAATAAGGACTTGAGTCATACTCTGACAGAAGGGTTGGCTCCATGCTCCAGAAGACACTTGACAGCACCCAAGCAGAGGTTGGAGGCAGCAATGTGCAGGGCAGTGCCATAGCAGAAGTCACTGCAGGTAGAGTTGAGTACTGCAGAGAAAAAAGATGAGCAGGCACATTTTAAAACTAATGAGATGCCCCACAGCTTTAAAAGCTCATTAGCTGCTTTATTATCAGCATTTTGTGGGATGTGTGACATTTGCAATTAAATTATGACCTTATATGTTGAATGTTAACATCAGTGTATAAATAGGGGCCTACAGAACAGTGTAAGGGCTATACTGCTTCACTGTGTTGTCCATATGGCTTCTTTTATGTACTTCCTGGGTAAAGAGTTCCGATATGGAGACCTGGTCGAGGTGACAATTTTCCACTGTTCTAATAGAGCATTTCCAAGGTAAACTGAGTTTAAGTATTGTGAATGTGTGTAACCTGACCTTTAGGTTTAGATGCTTTAAGCAGAACCCGGATCAGCTCAGGAACATCAAAGTAAGCAGCATAGTGGAGAGCATTCATGTTGGTCCAACGACTGCGCAGGCTGACATCTGCACCCAGAGCAATCAGCTGATTGGTCAGCCTCAGGGCTGCCTCTGGGTCTCCTAACAATCAAAAGCGTAACATAATTGTATACAAACTTAGTACAAAATACAATATTTCCCAAAAAGTGACATTACGATACCCTAAATGTTTTCTTCTATTAAGTTTGCATATTAAGACTGTTGTTATTCTTGTATTTAAATGGTGTATCTCCTTAGCTTTTAGTCATTTCAGCCCTGTGTTATTTTAATGTCTTTGTATTCAAATGTTTTTGTATTTCTTCACACTTCTATGCTTGCAGTCAGTCTACTTTCTTTGTTAGTTTGTCTTGTTATGTCTTTCTTTACACTGTAATTTTTTACATCATAATTACAATCATGTACAAGTGTCCACAGACTCTTGATCTCCTGATATGCGAGGACCTAGATCCTGGGACCTTGGCCAATTACTCACCCACTCCATGAGCCCCTGCTTTGCAGCTGTAGTGCAGTAAAGTCATGTCTGTCAGCCCATCGCGGTCATTAACATGACATCCACGCTTTAAAATCTGGAAGGCAAGAGTTCAGGGTTAAATTTATGATATTTATCAGACACCCTTATACAGAGGGACTTGCATTTATCTCATTTATACACCTGAGCAGTTGAAGATTAAGAGTTTTGCTCAAGGACCTTACAGTGGTGCTGAGATTTGAACTCATGACCTTCCCATGCCATAATCACTTCTGTGTCAGTGCTGAGTAATGGGTTAGGAAATGAACAACAGCTGCTCATAACTATACACTGGAAAAACTCGAGTGGCCATTAGCAGGATTGGTACTTACACCTATTAATGAAGGATGTGATGAATTAGTAGGCGTGATGGATGAAATGGGAATTCAGTTTTGCTGAGTCATTCACACAGCTGTATCAGTTTCACTTTTCATCAGGCTCTCAGGGATCTCCATTTAGAATGGGCAGCCATTTTGTGCAAGTATGTGAATGTGTGTACATGGAGGATTTTGCTTAACAGGGTGGCAGTGCTAAGCCTTGCAACATCAAGTGAAATATAAAATGTATGATCATACAAATGTGCCCTTGAGCAATTGTTGATGACTAACCCCCTTGACCCTGAGAATGCATCCCACATGTGCTAAATAAACACAAGGGGCTGCCTGTTTCTGAGCTGAACATTTTTCAGTTTCATTGCCCTATATATATTTTAAAATGTTCCTGAGAAACAGCAACTAATCAAGGGTTAAAGGATACATGAAAAAATATGAAAAATGTACTTTTTCAGCTTTAGGACATATACAGTTGCATCTCTGGAGTAATAAGTTAAACTACATTTTTATTCAGTATCTGGAGTGAATATAACTCAGGGAGAGATGATTTCTGAACTGAAATACTGAACAAGATACCCGTGACTACATTGCAAACATTTTTTAGTTCAAGGCAACTGTTTTTGGACTATACTGTATGTTGCTACTGGTTAAATGTGGTTAAATGTTAATTAAAAAGTTCAAAGCAAATGCAGAGACAGTTGTAAGTCATTTAAAACATTTACTATAACTAGTACTACTATTCTTCTGAAAGCACTGAAAGGACAACTGGATGTCATTCAAGTGCTTTCTAGATCTGTACTGTTTGGTACAGGTTTGTATGGGTTTTTGGGGGAAATTTATATGTAAGTAACGTGTAATCATTTTACTTTATTCCAATACATTTTGAAAGAAGTAATTAGTCATTTGTAATGGATTACTTTTTTTGAGTAACTATTCCAATACTACTCTTTGCTCCCATTGGGCTAATTCTTAGCCACTGTAAAAGAGCAGCTCCTCTCACAGATCTGTCCAAAGGAATGATTTAGAGCAAGGCTCAATTTGGAGGACAGACTAA
The DNA here is from genome assembly GCA_025674545.1 of Hassar affinis. NCBI lineage: Eukaryota > Metazoa > Chordata > Actinopteri > Siluriformes > Doradidae > Hassar > Hassar affinis. The sequence continues at coordinate 15,480,022 of JAOVYV010000050.1, forward strand.
TGGAGTAGGCTTATCATCTTATCCATCAATCCCTGCACTAGCTACTCTAGAAAGTCTCAAGAGATACAAGCAAATCTATATATCTTTATTGATCCTCATAATACACAAGTCGTTGTATGTGTTAGTAGTAGAGAGAGATCAAGACCCACACATTAAAATGCTGCATTTTTAACAGTGACTATTGAACACTACTACACAGAATTAGAAATGAACAAAGAATTGAGCCCAGCTTCACTAAATGAAAAACTAACATACATATTTAAGCATGCATGATTGTCCATATCAGTACATGAACATGTTGAGGCATAACATTAGTTATGAATCCTTTCCACTAAACAAATAAGCACTTGTATTTTACCCTCTTCATATATTATCATATGGCAGAAGAATGCCAGTGCAATGGCAATGCTGATACAATGCTGTACTTGATATCTAACTTGATAGAGAATTCATTTTCATCTCAAATCTAACAGAGCTGATTCTGTACATTGAAGCCTATGCAAAATACATAGCAACGCCAACTATGCACATCATTGGTTGCTGCCAGCATGTATATAAAGCAACAGAGATCTATGAAAGCTTCTAGAGCTATTCCTGCCCTGAGAACGGCAAGTTATCATGATTTTTTGCGATTTTCAACATGGTTTAGTAGTTGGAGCTTGTGAAATGGGTCATAGCATTTCAGAGGAAGAAGCAAAGTTTAGGCATAAATTCCGGCAAAACCTCGAATTTATGACAGCAATGTCATGGCCGTAAAAAGACTCTGGGTGAATGTGACCAGCGTCGACTGGCGAGAATTGGTTCACATGATAGGAGTGCAACACTGCCTCAAGTAACATTGGAATTCAATGCTGGAGCCTCAACAAACATGTGTGAGGACTGTGTAATGTTCCCTCCAAGATCCCGTAGGGGACCTACCATGTATTAAATGGTATACCAGTTTTTCTGGTCTGTTATACTATGGTCATCACTGGATTGAAGTTTATTAAATGAATTGCAACTTTTTACAATACAATACTTATTTAGTTTTTTTTTTCAGATCATCACATTTTAACTGACCCCTGTAGTCTCTAATGTACCTAATAACCTAATGTACATGTATGGGCTATGCTTAAAAGTACAGGAATGCAACATGACCGGGCAATGAAACCTTACTCGTATTAGCAGCAACATAATTACTTTAAATAAAATAATCTCTCCTTCTGTTCCAAAAACACAACCACAACTTTACAAAAAGGCACTATTAAAGATAAGGACAAATGTTTGCATTCTGTATCAGGAAATAAATCAGTGAACCTTACATTTTAGAAAGACAGTAGTCTAAAGAAATTCAAGACATTTATTTTGATGAATCGACTGTCACACCTACAGCACTATTACTATAAACCTAAAACATTTGCCCTCTGTTCCCTGTAATACAAAACTAAATGAAGGCCCTGATGCATGCAATTTGATAAAGTACATGGCAAACTGCACCTGACACAAGCATCATAAAAAATCAAGTTGGCATTGAATCTAGGTGAAACCATATAATTAGAAAATACCTGGCAATTTAATCCACTTTAAACCTGACAGGTATTATTTTGAATAGAATAGAAGAGTTGTTGCTTACCCTGCTGGTATGGGCATGTTTTAGACCATATTAAATTGCCCCTAAAGTTTCCCTTCATACTTGGATTTTAATATACTTCAAGTTGTAGTCTGATTGTCATATTGTGCAAAACACAAGGACTGACTCCCACCTCTTCACCGATTACATCAATCTTGTGCTGCACTTGTGGGACCCACTGACGGATGATAGCGAACAGCTCAGGGATGGTGGTGCTGGGATCCAACAGAATCTCCAAACAGGCTGGGTCATTCGGATCAAAAAATGTGAAGGCTGAAAAAGAAATTAAATACAAGTAGGATTTTTCAACTGAGTGATAACATTTAACTGAAACACAGTCAACTAATTATAATGTATTTTCCAAGATCTGCATCATTTACTCTTATTAGAGGGTATACAGAGCATTTTCTTTCATTACACAGGTAAGGGTAAAACATGTTCAAACACGCACCATAGTCTTTGGGGAGTGGGGCCTGAGCAGACGGGTGGACTATGGGTTTCTTGCGAGATTCATGTTTTGGACTGGTAAACTCGGAGGTAGGCTGGGCCTCCTCGACATCAGCAGTGTCCTCTTTAGTCATTTTTCAAGATGTGACTGTGGCCTGAAAATAGATCCCACAGTGTATCAGACAGCAGCATAGTGTAACCACTTTAATAATTCAGTGAGTGGTGATGCCACGCATATACCACTCAGACATAGTTTGTTTTTTGATGTTAGAGGTTAAAAAGAAAACACATTTCAGTATTTTTATCAAAGGTTTCCCACGCAGGCATATCAGGCTGAGTGGTACAGAAGTGACTGGTTTGATCTTATAAAATGTTCCATAATTCCAATATGAAAACAAACTTCAAAATAATCAGAAACAGATTTACATGTTTGTGCTCTTTACTATAAGCACAATAATAATAAATATGAAAACTGTAAACCATTATATGACCCTTGTCTAACTTATAAACATGGACTGGACAATGACCACAATGACCTTTTTTGCTGTAAATCACCTACTTTGAAATTTATTTTTTAAACAATTCCACAATTGGTCATCTACAATTAATGGCCTGTCTGATTAATTATGAGGATTGTCTGGCTGCATATTGAAATCCAACTGCAAATAGATGTTCATGTGGTATTTACATCATCAATAAATGCCAAAAATACAGGTGTCTGTAGAGGTTTCTGGTGCTTTTTAATCACTCCTGACCTATATTATAGTCTGAGTTTATTACCTTACTGAGAAAAAATCCAGTATGAATATTTGATTCCCATAGCAGTGGAGACTGTGACGGGTGTCTACCCTGCAAAAGTAAGTATAGTCTGAAGTCTGGAATGAATCATGGAATGAATCACTGATCACTGAATTATCTGGTACAGTACTTATGAGAAGCCATTCCACCATTTTAAAGAATAAAAATGCTGATTGTTCGATTCCTTATCAGTTCATACGGAAGCTGATAAATTACTGCTCTGTAATTGTTTCAGGAGCTGCATATGTAGTGCATATGCATGCTACACTAAATTAAATATTTCTTCAATAAACACACAACCTGTACGACAATTTTATGTACATTTAAATGACAACAACAAATGTCTACTAATTCTGAATAAATCATGACTCTAGGAATGAATGTAGGAATCTAGGAATGATCAATGGACCTAACATTTGCCCTCGAATTTGCCTTGTATTTACTACTCGACACATATGGTTCCCTACCACAGCAGATTTGCCATGGCCTTTAAAGTACACTTCTTAGTAACAATGTAATCGCATGTACTGGTTTATGGTTAATGTATTAGCAGACCACATAAACCATAATCCATCTGCTTCAGAGAACATCTTAAACAATTAACTTTGTTGGAATTTTTGTCTGAAAAAAAAGAAAAAAGTGTCATATATTAATTAACCCTAGCTTCTGCACAGCAAACATGTGTACTGATCATCACTGCATCTTCAATACATAATAATTTACCATCAATACATAATAATTTACCATCATTACCTAACTTTAGCACTATATTCATAACTCTCACTCTGAAACTTCTAATATTGCTTCAGATGTAATGCCTGAGCAGGAACAAGATCACATGACCACAACACCCATAACACACAATGGTGAAAAAGCCAAATAACTGCTAAGTGTTGGTGCACTTGGTTGTTCACTTACAGCTGGAATACATTATGCAGGTAAAAAAGCTGTAAGTAAAGAACAACAATAAAAAAAAAACCTATAATAATAAAAACTAAAACAATAATAACAATAATAATATAGCACTCATTATACTGGTTTAATTTCTTTTGGAGGTAATAATAATAATAATAATAATAATAATAATATCTGCATTACCCCACAAATACATGTACTATATTATTTAGCAGAATTAAATGTTAATATTACAATGTTTGGCAGTATAATTGAGATGCTACCCTACACAGCACACAGTAAATAAACTACTCAATAATCAGAAAAGAGAAACGCCCCATGTACTGGAAGAGCAGGCAGCTGGATTTCGTCTGTATCCTCGCCAGCCAGAACGACGCATTTCTCATGAAAAATCTTAACACGTCCATCGAGATGCAACTGAACCACTGCGTGCTTACATCGTGTGCACCCCACCTTTCTTCCTCTGTGTCAACAAGAGAACATGGATGCTCCATGACGGAGAAAGCGGCGTCCAAACCGCGCTTCACCTCTGCATCACACGCACCATCTGTTTCTGTATAAAGGCGTCTGACGTACCTGAGAACAAGCCTGAAATTCTCTGCGTTCCTGCGTTATTATCAGCTGTGGCTCAGAGAGAACGGCGGATGGATAGATAAATGGATGGATGGATGGATGGTGAATCGACGGGGATGCTGCTGTTGCGTTGCTCTTCTCTCTGCTTGCGTCACGGATATGACTCATGGCTGGACCACAAGAAGCACCAATCACGTTCCCGCAAACAACCAAACCTGATGCCGCTTCTCCACGTCTCACCCACACACCCGGATGCCATTGATATTTTGCACTATATTAGAATTTCTATTATACGTTATATTTACGTTATGTTATATACAAATGTCGTATGATTTCTGTGGGGCAATGGGGTAATGACAGATTCGGTTTATTTAGTCATTTGGCTACTTCTGATTCAACTCAACACTCAGACTAGACGCAGCAGTGATATTCACTCCATTATAGGCTTTGTGTTCTCAGTACAGCTATCAATAAGATATGCCAAAATAATGTTCCCTCGCCTGAAAATAAAACGTATCCTTCTAATGAGACACAAGAACTGACATATTTTAGTAACAATGTGACAAATGAAAATAAAGTGGTCTATAAATAGACTGCATGCAACATACTGAACATTGTGAGACACAGGCCTACTGCTAATCAAGTGTATACACCAGAAGTAAAATGTCTGGTTTAGTTACACTGACCAAATTAGTCTAGTTAACAGATTCTATACAACATACTTGATTAAATGGTAAAGAGTTTAATCATAGGATGAAATAAGCACGTTTACATGAAGCTTACATGAAATATAACTTTTAGAAAAACTACATTTTTGTTTAAGCAAAAGAATATATTTATTTAATCAATGAATAAGTGATGTCTGTCTGTATGTGTTGTCTATTAACTGGCTGTGTCCACACATCCCTAAGATACATGTGAGATTAAACCAACAAAATTATATAGTGCTATACAGTAGAGTACACTACAATATTGAGTTTGTTGTTTTGAATCAGTTGATGTCTTTTACTTAGACACAATTTGCAAAACAGTCGAATATATTATTTGTTAAATGTTAAGTATATTTTCAAATATAATGTGCCTATTTACTTTTTCATTTACAGACTATACAATTTAGAATTAATTTGTTTACATGGGTGGCATTGCCCCTAACAGCTCTTGCATTTGTCTCTGTTATACACTATCTTGTTTACGGAACTGTAGCCTAACTTTGATCCTTGAAAATCAAAAATGGTGCAGCCAAAAGTGGCAAGTTAGTGCAGAGCTATTTATTAATTCCTGAAAACTGCAAGTCCAAGTCCAAAGATTATTTCACTACAAACATACGCTGACATACCATAAAAACTAGTACTGGAACTTATACAAACTACTAGTAATGCCACCTTTGCACATCATTGGTTACATCTGCCAGTGCATATATAAAGCATCTATGGATGCTTCTAGAGTTGTTTCCACTGTGAGAATGGCAAGTTATCAAAATTTTTTGATTTTCAATGTGGTTTAATAGTTGGAGCTCATGAGATGGGTCATAGCGTTTTGCAAATAGAAGCAAAGTTTGGATTTTCATGTATGAGCATTTTAAGGGTGTACCGGCAAAACCTCAACCTTATGACAGCAGTGTGGACATAAAACCTTTACTTCCCAATTCTGTTACTGCTGTCTTCCAATATTTAACACTAAAAAATTAGCAAGAAACAAACTATTAGCATGCTATTCTTAGCATTGTAAACCCAATTCCTGAACTCATCAACAGGATGTGAATGGAAAGTAGGACAAGCATGACATAACAGGGACTTTTTACCCACATCGGAAGGAGCATGGTCAAAAAGTGATGACTTTGCTCTGTATACTTGGCAAGGAAACCAGGTAATGTAAATACTCTATTTACTCTACATGCTCTACATGTCCATCACAGTAGTGCAATGGTTTCTCAAACAACGTCACCTCAGGGCCCTATGGTCATGAACATTCAGGAGCAGTTCTTGCTCTTGGACTTTATGCACTTTTCATGATATTATGAACTATAGATGGTGAAAGACCTAAATTCTTTGCAATCTTGTGCATGTCATGTATTCAAACTGACTGACAGCTTTCTCATTTGGGACAAATTGGTGAACCATGACCCATCTTTGCTTGCAGAAATTAAGCCTTTGGTGGGTGCTCCTTTTAAACTCAATCTTTATGACCTCAGCTATTACCAGTTAACCTGCTAATTCTGGAACCTTCCAGTGTTACTTGTATATCCTTTTCAGTCTTATTTTGCCTCTGTCCGAATTTTTTGAGTGTGTTGCAGCCATCAGTTTCTACATTTGTTAATAAATTAGCAAATAGAATTAAGTTTATCATTGAAAACACTGAAAATCCTTTCTTTACCCTTTCATCTGTTAAATAAAGTTCAAGAGAATTAACAAATTACAGATTTCAATTTTTATTGCACATTTAGAAAGAATGCAAACAAGGCACAATTAGGCTATTATATTATCCCACCAGGGTTTGTATTATTATCTCTGTGAATTTCTAATGAAAGTCAATAGCCCTGTGTATTTATATTTTCAATATACTAAGTTGAAATCTGTAACTGAATGTGTTATGCGAAAAGGACCAGCTCAAAATATTAGTCTAAGTCAGGGGTCTCAAACCTAATCCACAAAGGGCCGTGTGGGTGCAGGTTTTCCTTCCAACTAAGCAGGAGCCTCACCTCATTCCACCTGTGTTTAATCAATTAATCTAATCAGTGGATCTTGACTTTCAGTAGTGTGAGGCTTCTGCTTG
>JAOVYV010000050.1:15525483-15535892 GCA_025674545.1 Hassar affinis
TGCCGGCTGGGCACCGGCTCCCCCGTGACCCCGTAACTGGGAATAAGTGGTACAGAAAATGACTGACTGACTGACTGGTAGAGGTTAATTGTGCATCTAGAACTTTTGTGGCTCATCTCTGTATTTCTTTGTGAATTGATTTTAGACCTTCAGATTCTTACTGCTGATGAGTGGTTTGTGACTTGTGGTATTTCTTCTCCCAAAGTCTTCTTCAAACAACGGATTGTGATACCTTTACTCCTGCCTTGTGGAGTTCTTGGTGATGCCACTGACTGTTGTTTCTGGGTTTTTCTTTACAGTGCTCACATTTGTAATCAATGGCTGTTTTCCTTAGCCAACCTGTTTGATGTATGATTGTGGGTACACCAGGGCTTTCCTTTTTTTCAGGTCATTCCAAATTTTGTACTGGCTTTGCCCAGTGCTTGTGCAATGGCTCTGAACTCTGATCTTCATGTTGTTTTACCCTTTTTAACAACAAATGCTTCATGAAACCTGGGGCTCAAACCAAAAGTAGGTTGTAAAAGCAGACATTTTAATTGTTTAAGCAGTCAGTCTAACAGGGCACACCTGTGCAACAAGCAACTCCTGTCAGTCAGACGTTCCAATATTTTTTGATCACTTGTACAATTGGGTTGGTTGAAACGAAAGGTGCTACGCTGTTTAACACATCTAGATTTCATTGATTCATTCAATCATTCATTTTCTTCATTTTCAGGGTCACGGGAGAGCCGGTGCCTAGCCAGCCACATAGGGCGCAAGGCAGGAACAACCTTAGACAAGGGCACCAATCCATCGTAGGGCACACACACACTCACACACTAGGGCCACTTTAGAGACACCAATCAACCTAATGTGCATGTCTTTGGACTGTGGGAGGAAACCGAAGTGCCCGGAGTAAACCCACGCGGACACGGGAGGACATGCAGACTCCACACAGAGAGGACCCAGACCGTCCCACCCGGGGATCGAACCCGGGACCTTCTTGCTGTGAGGTGACGGTGCTACCCACTGAGCCACCGTGTCGCCCTACATCTAGATTTAACAAAACAAATTTACAAATACAATTCTATTTTGTCATTCCAATACTTTTAGAGGGGATTGTCATTGGTTTATATTTTATGGAACTGTAAATAATTGTAGTTACTTGTAAGTAAATGTGTTGATTTAAACACTTTTATTCATAATATGTTCTGTTTCTCTCAACCCCAGAGTATAAACTGTACTCGTATAAACTGTACTCATATAAATTGTACTCATATAAACTGATAACAAGGTAAGCTTTATAAAGTTTCCCTAACATGTCTGAAATGATCTTACCTCAGAGCGCTAGTGGCATTATGAACTAGAAGCCCTTTCCTTTAACGGAAAATAATGTCAAGCCTCATGTCTTTGAAGCTTGGTACTATCAGAAAGGGTGGCTATAGAGGTATGGCTCACAACACGTGATAATGTCTCTCACTCCAAGGACTAGAGGAAACCCACAGATTTGTGACAATCTTTTTATCCACTTCTTTCTTGAAGCACACTTGTTCTCCCCTTTACTGTGTAAATTCTGAATAAACATGAAAGCTTCACCCTCTCCACTGACAGTTCAGTGTAAGCTTTTATGAACTAATCAAAACTTGAAGAGGAAGTGAAAATCAGCACATAAAGACAAACAAATTCCTTTCTTCCACCCTCCCTTTTTAAGAAACAGATATGTCAGCTTGTGAAATTGTCATGAGATTAATGGTGTGTTTGCCTGCAGTAGGGCAATAAATATCCCATCAATCTATTAGTCATATCAGTCCATCCCACCACAAACATCTGCACACATAATGAGTAGGCCAGGTCAATAATACAAGCACTCAAATTATACATAAAAATAGAACAGCTTTCATTCATTCATTCATTCATTCAATCATTCATTCATTTTAATACTTTCAGTATCAAGTCTTAAAGTGTTTTACATGTAAACAATTTTATTATGCATGTAATTCTTGAATACCTTACTGGGCAATATATATATACGAACAGATAATAACTTAAAAATCTCTCTCTCTCTCTCTCTTTACTGATTTTGGATAACAAAACACTGCCATAAAACAAACATTAAAATTACAAAGTGAATAATTAGGCTCTCCAGTTTAAGCCACATTCCAACCATTTTCTTGCAATAACTAAGCTAAATTAAATAGAGAAAGAAAAACAGTGACATAAAGTTTCTTAAGGCATGCAGAAATGTAATTAAATAAAGCTAATTAAAAACTCATATTGTAGATAAAGAAACACAAGTGGGACACTCTAGTAAATGCCAAATTTGCTTTGTAAATTATCTAGTATTAACCAAACCACTAGAGTAGCCAGTTTAGTCACCTCAGTGTTAATTAAATATGATTATGGCCCTACCACCTAGGGCTAATGTAATGCACTAAAGCCTTGTTGTAAATGTGCTGAAATTCATTCAGATATTGCACAGTGTTGATGTGTTGGGACTGCTGTTAATGGGCCAGTTTGTTTATTTGTTTGTTTGCTTGTTTATAACATTATATGAGTTATTTTGACTCCTTGGAAAATGTCCCTAACACCTACATGCATCGGCATATGACTGATATATAAATCTATGTTATGTGATCACTTTCCTTTATTACACAAAACACCATAGATTAATCAGTTGTCAGAAGAGTGTGTGTGCTTGTTTAACTATCTTTGTGAGGACCAAAAGTCCCCAGAAGGATAGGAATAACTGATATTTTTGGTCTTGTGAGGACATTTTGCTAGTCTTCACAATGAAAGTGGCTTTTTTTGTTGTAGTTTAGTTTAGGGTTAAGGTTAGGGTTTGGGTGAGGCATAGCATTAATTTGCTACTGTAATAATTATGTCAATGTCCTCACAGGCATAGCAAGACAAACGTGTGTGTGTGCGTGTGTGTGTGTGTGCATTGCCCAAACAGTTCGATGGGGCTTTAGCAAGAACAGCACTGCCTTCTAGTGTTTATTTGGCGGTTAAACAATACCGTTTCCTGTGTTTTGCTCTGATCTGTCCCTTAGTGAATAATCCACGACGACGGATTTGCACACATTTACAGGTTAGTTCACGTTAGCAGGAAAACGAGACACAATAATTTAAAATTATGATTAATTGTAATCCAGTTTGCACGAGTTGTTCACCGATAACCGATTTCTATGTCCCTCTTATAATAAGACGTGACCATGTTAATCAAAAAATCAAAAATGTTTTAAACAATAGCTGCAGATATCTGAAAATGCCCGATACCCAGCATCCCAGTTTACCCAGTGTTTCAGTGATCTTATAAAAACATATAGTCATATATCTATAATATATTACAGTTACAAACCTGACACTAGACTATGAACAAGTCTAAACCTGTGACATTCCTGTCATATCGTTTGAGGTCATGTGTATATCCTGATATTTTAGAGACGACAGATTACTTCTTGAAATCAAGATAAAAATGAAAATAATGAAAATAATGTAGGTTACTTCACCTTGGTTCTGTTTAATACCATGTTTGGAGCTGATAAAAAATTTGACAGATTGTTCAGGTTTTATCACAGTAAAAACCATATATACAGTTCCACAGTCATAACTCCTGCTGATTTATCTGACAGAATGCATAATTATAGGCAGTCCATCCGAGTGGTTTATTTTTAGCAGACCGATGATTGAACACATTTCAAGGTCATATAGATAAAAGGATATAGCCAAAGTTTGATCTAAAGAACATGATGTACCGTTACTTTCCTCCCTCTAGGCTATACATAAACCACTCAGTGTGCACATGTTATAAAACCATAACCATTTACTAATGATTATCATTATTATTGATTATTGTTTTGAATTTAAACACTTGCATAATAACACCATAGCAGAAATATGCTGCCTGCGTGCCAAACAGCTTCATTTATCATGTGTGGTGTAATCCTGCAGACAATTCCACTGTATCTATATTTCTATCTCTATTCACAAGAAATGTCTCAGATTGTGAACTGGAGACTGTAACAGGAAGCGCGTGCCTGCGCTCCTTCCGCACGCACATCGCCCAGGCGGTGCGGCTGTTGCCATAGTAACGCGGAGCAGGTAGTCGCGAGCGTTGCCAGGGAAGGTGTTGCAGGTTCCCGTGGAGAGTGACGGACAGTCGGTGCTCAGAGGTCGTGTATCACATGGGAGAGGATCTGTTCGTCGGTGATTGTTTTTGGGGTGAACCAGAGAAAGACATGTCTGAAAGAATAGCCTCGTGTGGAAACCTGTGCGATAAGAGCTCCCTTCTTCTTCGGTATTGTAACGGTAAGTTTGGCATGTGTGTGTGTGTGGTGTGTGTGTGTGTGTGTGTGTGGTGAAGGTGCTCAGTTAGCTCGGTGGATAGCACACACACAGTGAGCGTTCTTTGTTGCACTGTTTCAGTAAGCCTCATACAGCAAGAGATTGCATTTCCCCTCTAACGTTTATGAGACAAAGCGACATGCACAGCCATGATCTCATATCTGATCTACTTTAATTCGCCCATATAGGAAATATGGAGCCGGAACGAGCCTACATGACACAGCAGGAGAGATTATTTATTAATAGAAGCATTTGTTTAAATGACTGCTACTGCGTGCAGGCTCAATGTAAATGACATAATCATCCCGGAGGATATATTTACATATTATCACACTGTGGTGGGTGGGTGGTTGTTGTTGTTGCTCAGGTGCTAGAACAACACCAAGGTTTCGATTACTACTTTAAAATAAAGTCACTATGTGGCCTATGACAGAGATGTATTAAAAAAAAAATGATGATTAATATGAGACAAAATGATGTATGTGTATAAATCAAGAGGTTATCATGTATCTCATGAAACAAGAGCCGGTCGACTCGGGAGCTCTTAGTAGCTCTGTTTTGTTTACACTTTATACAGTGTCCCATATCAACATCAAGATTTCACCTTCAGCATGCACACATGCAGTACAGTGAATTTCAGTGCCTCCCAGTTTCTATTTCTGCTCATTTGTTACATTTAATCATAAAATTATGATTAATTGTAATCCAGTTTGCACGAGTTGTTCACTGATAACCGATTTCTATGTCCCTCATATAATAAGACGTGACCATGTTAATCAAAAAATCAAAAATGTTTTAAACAATAGCTGCAGATATCTGAAAATGCCCGATACCCAGCATCCCAGTTTACCCAGTGTTTCAGTGATCTTATAAAAATATATAGCCATATATCTATAATATATTACAGTTACAAACCTGACACTAGACTATGAACAAGTCTAAACCTGTGATATTCCTGTCAAGTCATTTGAGGTCATGTGTATGTCCTGATCTTTTAGAGGCGACAGATTACTTCTTGAAATCAAGATACAATGAAAATAATGAAAATAATGTAGGTTACTTCACCGTGGTTCTGTTTAATACCATGTTTGGAACTGATAAAAGATTTGACTGATTGTTCAGGCTTTATCATTTGTTACATTTGAATATTTCAGGTCATCTGACTCATTTTAATATAAGACAAAGACAACATGAGTAAACACAAAATGCAGCTTTTAGATGTTGATTCCATTTACTGAATATAAAGATTTATTAATAACCTATATCACACATGTGAAAAAGTTATTGCCCCCCAAAACCTCATAACTGGTTGTGCCACCCGTGGCGATAATGACTGGCCCACTGTTCTTTCCAAAATTGTTTTAATTCGCTACATTGGAGGGTTTTTTAGCGTGAACTGGCCGTCTAAGGTCTTACTACAGCATCTCAATGGAATTTAAGTCAGGTCTTTGTCTTGGCCTCTCCAAAACTCACTCTCATTTTGTTTCTGTTCAGACATTCAGAGGTGCACTTGCTTGTGTATTTTGGATCATTGTCCTGCTGCATAACCCAACTACACTTGAGCTTTAGGTCACAAACTTGCAGGTGGATTTTCAGGATTTTCTGATAGAGGGCAGAATTCATGGTTCCACCAGTGATGAGTCATATATAAGTCATCCAGGTCCTGCAGAAGCAATGCAACCCCAGAACATCACACTACCACCACCACGTTTGACTGTTATGATGTTCTTATGGTGGAATGTAGTGTTAGATTTTATGACAGATGCAACAGGACCCATCTCTTCCAAAAATTTCACCTTTGACGCATCGGTCCACAGAATATTATCCCCAAAGTCTGGATGTTTTTTGGCAAATCCGAGACGAGTCTTTGTGTTCTTTCGTATTGTGGATTAATGTACATTGTAACTGAGGTAAGTGAGGCCTGCAGGTCTTCAGATGTTTGTCTGGGTTCTTTTCTGACCTCCTGGATGAGTTGACAATGCGGTTTTGGTGAAATTTTGGCAGGCTGGCCAGTCCTCGGAAGATAGATCACTCTTCTAAGTTGTCTCCTTTTGTGGATAACAGTTCTCACTGTGATACACTGGAGTCCCAGAGACTTAGAAATGGCTTTACAACCCTTTCCAGACTGGCAGATTTAAATGACTTTGTTTAGACTGTATTCAAATCTGTTTAGAACGTGGCATCCTGTGCTACTTTTTGAGAGCTTCTAGCCTGCCTCACATATCCAGACAGGTTCTGTTTAAGTGAGGTTTAGATTAAACAGGTCTGGCTCTAATCATGCCTGGGTGTGGTGAGTGGAAATGAACTCAGTAGTCGATTGAATTTGATTAACTGTCTGATCTAGTAACTAAGGCGTCAAGGAGGGCTGAGAAGCATTTGTCCTACTATGAATGAAATCATCATTTAAAAACAACAGCACTTTGGTTATGTTATCTCATATTAAAAGTAGTTTGATGAACTAAAACTTTAAGTGTGACAAAGATGCAAAAAGTAGCAGAAATTGGGAAGAGGGCAAATACTTTTTCACAGTATATGACAATAAAATGTAATTAATAAAAAACAGTAAGCTCTTTGATTACTGTGGTCTGCTTCGGTATATTTGAGGGATATGTGAATATGATGTTATGCCTGTAGAATGTAGCCCTGGAATATTTAGACAGTTGAAGCGAATCCTTCATAATACCAGCAATGTTCAATGCTGATAATATGACTTCAGTTGTTTTACTTGCACACTCACATTCCTGAATCCAGTGTGTGTCCCAAACCAGTCTGGAGATATAAGCAGTGGGGGAACATGATCAAATATTGTGTCGTAACGCTTAAACATTTAATGATATACAAAACTACACACAAAATACAAACAATAGCCTGACTGGTATTTTAACTTAACATCTATAAAAAATGATTTCATACAAATAAAAAAAAAGCATGAAAGAAAATATGACTTTAAACAATAGGTTTTAACACCTAGAGGAGTAGATTAGTGATATAAGAATACTGGCACTACTTATTTACTCATGATCATTATAATGTATTGTAAAACTGCTGAGCTATAGTAGATCTTAGGTAAACAAACCACCTGGCCTGAACACATGCAAACCAAATTATCATCTACGTATATGGATAGTAAATACTCTGACTGCGCTCACTGGATGTTTTTATCAGATAGACTCTGATATAACCTATCTGGCGCTATGCATATTAACTGGGCTTTCCACTACTTTTTCCAACAGGCTGAAAGAAACGTGTAGCTGCTACCCACTGATCAGATATTATTTTGGGGGGACCATTCTTTACATAGCAGTGACAATGAAATGGTAGTTGCAGTGGTACAAGTTTATTAGATGGAGTATTGTTGTAGGGGTTTGTAATCACTGCTGGGACAGCCATCCTGTGGTTAGAAACTGAGAGGATATGTAGATATGTAATAAATTGGACAATGAGTGTAGACACATTACTATGTCAGAATGGTCCATCACACAAATAAAGTTTGGTCAGTGGTGGTCTGCTTCTGTTGCTCTTGTGATTGCTTATGTACCAAGTGCACATTTGTGGTACGTTTCTTTGCTAAAATAACCAATGACTGTAAATACAAGCAGGGTCGTCAGATCCCTCCAAGATCTCTCAGGTCCAGCTGATTCCCCTCCCCCTCCAAAAACCTATATCTTATCGTATATGTTTTTGATTTCTGCAAATCATAAAATCCTTCAACAATGATAATGTTAGAACATTTCTGGTTATGATTAGTATTATTATCAAATTATCAAACTAAGATACAATATGGAATCCCATTCCTCACATCTCCCAAACATATCTAAAGATTAACATGTTAGATTATGAACATGAAGACATACGACCCCACGAAAACGAGGTATATGCTCGTTTTTTTGTGGTCAAGAAAGGTCGTAATTTGCAAAAGCTGGCAAAATCGGTCTCCACCAATGTCCAACTCCTTCCGATGCCACTGGCTACAAAGTGGGTGTACCTAATAAATGGGCAACTGAAGTTTTTATGTCTTTGGTCACTGTGACAGATGGTTAGGGCAAACGACAGATGGATACTTGGATTAACAGTAAGTCTGTAAACTGAAACTAATTATAATGCAAGCGAGAACACAAGGCATTATATGAGTCAGTTATCAGCATAATGACCAAGGAAATATTACATAACCCATCCCCTACGTTACTTACATTTCATTCATTAATACATCTACATCATCCATTCTTTACAATGAAATGAAGAAAAATGTCGCCAAATATTAAAAAATAGAATCAATTTATTTGGTATCACAATGTCATGTCTGGATGAAAGCTGCTGCTCGGTGCACTTCCTGGCAGTGCCTGGTCACTGCATCATTCAAGTCTGGATGTTTTCCAAGCCTCCCCACTTCAGACAGGAGCAGTTATATAGTCTGCTGCATAGGGGATGGCAGCAAAGAGCAGTATCCTGTTACAAACAGCTTTGCAGAGAGTGGTTGAAGGAGGAGGGAGGGGGGGCATGTTAGGGCGAGGAGCAGGGACGGTCCAGGCACGGAGTCAGCAGTCTAGAAACAGGAAAGGTGGGAGAAAGAAGCTGCTGGCAAACACCCCCTGAGAACCCAAAGTGAAAGCAAGCTAGAATACCATCAGCTGTACCACTGACTGACTGTCTGACACACTGAGTCCTGACTGGAATGGCAGGTAGGAGGGGTTCACTCACCTTTTAATGAATATTTCAACAAGCTTGCTCACTGAGCCTTGACTTTCCTCTTGTTCTATTTACCACCTTGTTCTATTCCTCTGGCACTACTCTTTCCTCTTCTCTGACCACCCCCCCTCCTCTCCATCACATTGTATCCTCTGTCCCGGTGTGCTTGTATTTGAAGTATTTGCCACATGCTAAAAGTGTGTTTTAGCTGTGTGCTGTGTGTGTTAGCAGAAACAGAGGTTTATTAGGCATGCAGGCTGCAGATCATTGCATTTTCCTTGCAAACAAGCAAGCCTCGTTTTTTCTCAAAGAATAGTGCTTGCTGTTATTTGTTGTGCTTTTAGAAAACTGCCACAATAGAGAAATTTCTAGAATATCCACCAGATGTTTTCAGTAATCGGTTTCATTTAAATATTGTTTAAATCCTTTAAATCAGTCCTTTGTTTTGTTGGACAAGTCAGCCTTGTTGTAGCTCACTTGCCATTGTTACAGACATCTGCCATGTTGCCCACTGCTGCTTGTCTCATATTTGACTAAGAAAGCACTTTTTTTACATTTGTAGGGTAAAAATGGATTACTCACTTCTCAGTAACTCCAGTTATATGTTGCTTCTCTCTCTATCTCTCTCTCTCTCTCTCTCTCTTTCTCCTTTTCTGACTTTTTTTTTAGATGATAACCTGTCTGCAGGGAGCGGGATGGAGATGGATGATCGCCTGTCTCACCTGGAGCAGAGGGTGCAGCTGCAGGAGGATGAGATCCAGCTGTTGAAAGCTGCTCTAGCTGATGCACTACGTAGACTGGGTTACTGCGAAGAAGTCACGCAAGCTGGCAGCAGAAAAGGAGCACCCACCAAAGGTCAGTATTCGTCACGACACTAGCTTTTAGCTTTCCCTGTCTGGGACACAGTGCTGCCTGCCAGCCAGACAGTGTTAGCAATAATCATGTATCTTAGACCCCAAGGAACAGTTCTTTTAGTGTTTTGGTACAAGTCACAGGACAGACAATACCTGATTAACTGTACATTATTACTATATTCAAGTATTATTTTGGTGGTATTTAAACTTTACTTGCATATTGGAAATTGAATGCTTATACTCTTACTGAACAATATTTGCAATAAAAATACTTTTTACTTCTTACGTACATTACTCAGACCTTCAGTGTATTCATTAAACATCACTCTCTTTTTCTCATCCAGCCAACACCTGCATGCTACAGGGGTTAGACAATGAAACTGAAACACCTGTCATTTTAGACCACAATAATTTATTAGTTAGGTGTAGGGCCTCCTTTTGCGGCCAATGCAGCGTCAATTCATCTTGGGAATGACATCTACAAGTCCTGCACAGTGTTCAGAGGGATTTTAAGCCATTCTTCTTGCAGGATAGTGGCCAGGTCAC
>JAOVYV010000050.1:15580459-15592561 GCA_025674545.1 Hassar affinis
AATGTAAATAGTCATGAAAATAAAGAAAACGCATTGAATGAGAAGGTGTGTCCAAACTTTTGGCCTGTACTGTACCTCTCTCCTTCAAATTTACATCATGTCTTTTGTCTTGAAAAAAAAAATCTATGTGCGCATAGGCATAAACAAATATATGTTTATAAAAAAAGTATTTGGACACCACAAATTAGCAATATTACTTCTCTTGCAAAGCAGTTGTTGGTAATTATAGTTTCGAGAGACCTACAGTAAGTAGTGTGGGTAAATTATGCCCCATTCCACTTTGCAGATTGTCTTCAATTCCCCAAGGTTACATGAATCCCATGCAGTGACTTCTCTGAGTTACTTTGGCTATGTGCTTGCAGTTATAATCTTGTTGAAATGCACATCTTCTCCCTGGTTTCAGTTTACTGGCTGAGGAGATTAAATTCTCCTCTAGACGGATAGATCACTTTATTAATCCCAGAGGGTTATTTGTCTAATATGTCCTGCGACATGGCTCCATTCATGTTTTGTCTAAATGCTTTTAGATTTGCATCGCTGAGCTTCTTTTTTAGCAGAGGGCTCTAGTGGAGATAATTGCAGTAGCGTTTATTACTTATTGTTCTCTGTGAAACTGTTGTTCCTGCTGTTTTCAGGTCATCTTGCAACTCTTTTTTTTCTCTTTCACCTTTCTTAGCATTAGTTTGAGAGCACATTGTGAAGTCTTCTTGGGGATATGAGGTTTCCGCCCAGCAGCAATGCAGTGTTAATCACGTCACCTGTCGGTGGTTTTAATGGTATGGCTGATACAAGGATAGGAGGATTCTGCCCAACAGCAACTAATTAATTGGGGTTTTATGAACAAACCAGTTGTACTGACAAGGATGTTTAGCATCTTGGAGCATCTTGGAGAACCTTCCACAGCTCTTCAGGAGACTTTGACTGTCACACTAAGCATACAAAGTGCTCTGTTATTAAATGTGTTGCTTTCGTTACTGACATACAAACAATATGTTGGAAACGTAACGTTTGGAAATTAAAAAATTACTGACTCAATAATACAGAACTAAAAAAAAAACATCAATAACAAACAATGTGCCTACGACTTTTGCACAGTTCTGTATATTAAATAACAAACAAAAAAGTATCTGAACACTGACTTCCCCACACTGTATATACTGGGCTCTTGTTTGCTTTCTGCCCTGTGTCAGTCTGTCTTTGTTTATAATTCCAAGCATATTGTACTGCTGTGATCAGTTCCTCCATTATTGATGTGATTGTCAGGGTCTCTGTACAGTACCATTTGTTGCTACAACGAGTCCCTTTCATCAGTGTTTTGCAGATTATCTACCTACTGAAAGATTATGTGCAAGATGCTTAATACAGTATAGAATTATTTATTAAATCTGAATCCAAGCTGAAGTGAAAAATTCATTTCAGTATCCATCATATAGAGCACAACAGCAGCTTTTTCAGAGGCAAATTCAGAAGACATGAATAAACTGAAGTAGTGATTACTGCTGGCGCTGCACATACTGTCTATCTTTGATCGTTTATGTACAACTCATTATGAAGTATTACATATCCTTAAGACTAAATGAAGAAGACGATGATACTAAAGCTATGAAATACCAATTGTAAAAAATTCCTGAACAACAGGAACACTGGAGCCAACTTCAGGTTTATTAACAAAGTCTTTATTCTGCTATTGGTTTATCACTTTTAAAGTGATATCAGTCCCAAAGCTTACATCTCCTTCTCTGATTGTGATATAATTATTCTGTAAAACCTTGTATACCCAAGCTGTGAGCTTGTGTGTTTATAAATGCTTCTTACCTCTTTTTTGTCATCTGAACTGCTTTGGGATTCCCTCAGTGGTGACATTCATCCTCCCCATTTTTCTGTGCCAGATTGCTTCACCAGTCATTGCTAACTCTTCTTGCATCTGTTGTAACTCTGCAAAATGTCATACACTGTCGGTCATGGTATAACTCATGGTATAATCATGGTATTTTTGGTCTTCTGATGGGATGAACCAGATTTTTTTAGGTAAATTACAAACATTTGCTCTCAGCTGTACTTTTCTCATTTGAAGGATAACTAGATTATTTTTAGCATTTCACCAGTGATCGATTTGAGCAGCCTTTCCAAATTATGCAAGCAGTAATGATTTTACACACTGAAGTACCAGAAAAACTGGTACTTTAGCCTATACAAAATATGTAACAATGCCAACTATGCATGTCATTGGTCATATAAAGCGATCGAAATCTATGGACGCTTCTAGAGCAGCGTGGCCGTAAAAAGAATCTGGGTGAACGTGACCAGTGTCGGTTGGCAAGACTCTTTCACGTGATAGGCATGCAACACTGCCTCAAGTAACACAAATTCAATGCTGGAGCCTCATCAAACATCAGTGTGAGGACTGTGCAATGTTCCCTTCAAGATCCCATGGGGGACCTACCAAGTATTAACTAGTATACCTAGTTTTCCTGGTACTTCAGTGTAGACTACAAATGCACACAAACTGAATTTTACAGTTTGGTTCTGGGGTTTTGTTTTGGGTCCTCATTTGTTAAATGAAAAATACATTAGACTAAATAAAAATAAAAACATAGCATAAGTAAGAGTAAGAATGAATAAGTCAGTCCTCAGCTGGTTTATTGGATCACTGAATATAAAATCAGTTGTCCTAGTTTGAGTGGCATCTAGAATAAAATCTTCTGCTATTTTTAATATTACTGATGATGAAGTGGTCAGTGATAAGGTCTGCTGTTTTCACATGACTGTATTCCAACAACGGGTCTTTCTGTGGAGTTGATTAAGAGAATGTGCACTTCCTTGGGCATCACATAATAATACACATTTAGTTTATGTAAAGCTGAACATAGTTTATTGGTAATAATCAATCTTCTTTATGTACATCTTTTAAGATTATTAAAAAAGACATATGGATCATTATTTTGAAAATCTTCCTTCCCCTCCCCTGTAAAACTTGTATTTACATATCCTTGTCTCTCTATTGCTTCATACACAGTTAATTAATACCACATTGTGAGCAGGGAAAGTGTATAGTGTTTAAAATGTTGGAGGCTGTACTAAATCCCACATTTGTGACTTAATTTAAATCAGATGGACCAGATTTCCTTCCTGGAAATCTCTTGTTGTTTTGAGAAGCTACATAAAGAGTGTTATTAATATTACCCTTTTCTTATTACACAATACATTTTATAATGTAGTTATTTTAAAATCGTTATAAACATGAAGCATAGTTAATACTCAAGAATGTATTTGGCAGAGCACACTGATTATAAGCTTTTAATTGAATTTTGGGAAATAGGCCAGTCTGTGCACAAAAGGATGAGCCTGCAGCTGGTGCTTGCTTGCCTTGTTTATTGGCAAATCTCATTTTATCACCTTTTCACCACCATTTGGCATTTGGTCCTATATATGACCCTAGGAAGAACATCTGAACAGCCTCATGCAAACAGACAACCCAATTTCCCTCCACACTGTACTTCACCAGCCACACTTCTAACAGAATTGCTTCTTATCTTTAGCAATGTACAATGGCAACATTATTTACCTTTTACATGCACGATATGAATAATTCTGTAATAAGCACCCGTAACTCCCAGGGGAGACACTTACAGTTAACAGTTACAGTGTTTTGACCATGTGGTCATCTTTATAGTGACCTTTATAAATATTAGGTATTTTACATAATTCATTTAATCATTTTATACAGTGTGGAAATGCAGGGCATTCCTGCCTCGTAATCAGTGTTCCATTGATAGGCTCCAGATCCACTGCTGTCCTGCGTTTGGTAAAATGGATACTGAAGATAAATGAATGACGTTTAGACACTAAATAGTGAGTGTTATGGATAATACTGATTATATCTGAGTTTATTTTATAAGGTCTATCATACATTTTGCTGTAATGCCATCAAGTTGATACGGTTAGTTCTGAACCTGACAGACGGTGCAGTTTGCCCTAATACTTTACCATTTTATTTTCAGCCCTAACTTATCCAAACCTTTTCCTTTTGTTTTGCAGATGTTCACAGCTGATGGGGCCAAAGAAAATAAATCAGAAAGCAGTGTTCAGTGAAAAAAGAGAAGGAGACCGTGCTGTGAAGCCCAGCTGTTGCAGGCTGCTAAAGGAGCACACCCTTTTTCATGCCCCTCTTGAACTCATCTCTCTTGTTCAGTCACTAATAGCATTTTCAGCGTTCAATACCACTGAGGCCGGTACTTCCAGAATTAGTCTAATTTAGCCTTGGTCTCCTTTCAAACATCTTTATAATGCAGGTTTAACGGCCAGCCATGAAGAGTGATGGAGACATGAAACCCTAAGCTCACCATGCTTGAGCAGCATGAGCAAGGGTTTTGGGTTTGTGCCACAATCACAAGCTAAAGATCTATGAAGAAGAACATTAAGGAACGTATCACAGAATGTCCTGTAGATTTGGATAGTAATGTTTTCTTTTCATACTAAAATATGGCTTGATTTGGGACCTTAAACAGCACAACTATTTCTTGATTATGATATCAAATCTCATAAAAAGTGAAGAGATGTGTAACATCTCAGCTTCCTGCAATGTTGATTCAAACATCGATCAGTTCTTTCAGCCAGTGCTGTACATTATTGTTATCATCCTTGGCTTCCCAACAAACTGTATGGCTCTGTGGGCCGCCTATTTGCAGGTGAAGCAAAAAAATGAGCTGGGTATCTATTTGATCAACCTCTCTGTGGCTGACCTCCTTTACATAGCCACATTGCCACTTTGGATTGATTATTTTCTCCAACATGATAACTGGATCCATGGGCCAGGGGCTTGCAAGCTGTTCGGCTTCATTTTCTATACCAACATATATGTCAGCATTGCTTTCCTCTGCTGCATTTCTTTGGATCGGTATTTGGCAGTGGCCCATCCTCTCAAGTTTGCCAAAGTTCGTCGGGTCAAGACAGCCCTTTTAGTCAGTTCCGTGGTCTGGATTATGGAAATCGTAGCCAACTCAGCACCACTTTTTCACGACGAGCTCTTCGCGGCGCGCTTCAACCGCACGTTCTGCTTTGAGAAGTATCCAATGCAAGACTGGGTAGTAGGCATGAACCTCTACCGAATCTTCCTGGGCTTCTTGGCTCCCTGGTGCTGCATGTTAGCAGCATACAAAGGAATCTTGAAGGCAGTACGTGGTAATATTTCCACTGAGCAGCAAGAGAAAGCGAAGATCAAGAGGCTAGCTCTTAGCCTCATCCTCATAGTTCTTCTTTGTTTTGGACCTTATCATGTGCTCCTGCTGTGGCGCAGTGTGCTCTTTCTCAGCAACCCCTGTGACTGTCGGGTGGAAGAGTACTTATTTACTGCCTACCACGTAGCCCTTGCTCTCACTAGCCTTAACTGTGTGGCAGACCCAATCCTCTACTGTTTTGTCAACGAAGGAGCTCGCAGCGATGTGAGCCGTGCCCTGGCCACCCTCATGACGGCCTTTCACCGAGGACAAACCACAGACATGTTAATGGGGAGTTCCGTTACTGTAGAAACACCCCTGGCCAGCAAGAAATCAGATCTCTATGGACAAGTCAAAACTAATTCCTATAAAAATGAAATTGAAACACTGAAAGAGGAATGTCTGCAAATGACCAAACTTGGTGTTAAAAAGTGAAGTGATGCACAGCGTATGTGCGGACACATACATCAAGAGATCTTCAGGGCTCCTGAGCTTCAAGTTTCCTCACAGATTGTCAACAATGTTGCAGTTTAAATGAACAGTTCATTTAAAACTCAGCTGCTTGAATGTTATACAAGATGCCTTGTTTATTGCTGTGTGGATATTGTAATTTTCAAATGATAAAGGTTTCTCTTCCAGAAATGATTTAACACCTTACTTGAACTTACTGCTAACTTATTTGTTATGAACATATTCTTTTATTTATAGCTCACCGTGAAGCATTAAGCAACACCATCCTGGCAGAGCTCTAGCTGTAACTAGTGTAAAACTTTTTGCAGCAAATCCTTACTTATTCCACAGTTACACACAACCTATTAAACATGATTTAATTAAAACAGTTTATACTGCAAATGCCAAAATGCTAATGGTCTTAATGGTCAAAATTAGGTAGTCAGCATTTTTGCATACCCCATCATCTTGTCACTTGTAGTCTCTTCTTAATGAATTCAAGTGTCCTTTGCTTTGAGACACATTTCAGTTTGAGTACTATAGTGTTATGGCGTATACACTATAGATCAATGTTGTGAAGGAATGTAAATTATTTTTAAAGTTTAAATCAAAGGCAATTTAATTCAATGTTATTTTAAAACTGCTAATTTAACAGTTGGTTCAGTTAAATTGGTCTTTCAAATGTCTGTCAGTCTGAGCATCATGTGTATATGGTAAGAGTTGTAATAAACCTTACAATTTTACATTCAAACCCCATTTTACCTAAAGTGGGACACTTTCTTAAAAGGCAATGAAAACTGAAATCTGTAATTTGTTAATTCACTTGAGGGTTTATTTAACAGACACACGGACAGAGAAAAGATTTTCTGTGTTTTCAGTGACAAACACAACTAATTCTGTTTGTTAAATATAAACAAATTTAGAAATTGATGCCTGCAACAGACTCAAAAAAAGGTCAGAGCCACATGATCACATCACCGTTTCTTTAATTATACTTTTTAATAATTTGGGAATTGATGCTAATTGTTGCCATTTTGTAAATGGACTTTTTGCTCGTTCTTGCTGTGTACAAGACTTGAGATGCTCAATAGTCCGTTGTCACTGCTGTCTGATTCTCCTCTTCATGATGCTCCATACATTTTCAATAGGAGACAGATCTGGACTGCAGGCAGGCCAGTCAAGCCACACTGTTTTAACTCATGGAAAACAAAGTCTGGCATCTGCAGCTAAATAAAATACCAATATAAGCCTCAGAATCAACGTTAACTTCACATATTTATGCAGATGACCCATGCCGTGGGCACTGCTGCACCCCCATGCCATCACAGATGCTGATTTTTGCACTTTTCATTGGTAACAGTCTGGATGGTCTTTTTCATCTTTGGGACATAGAATCTGACATCCATATTTTCCAAAAACAAGCTGAAACATGGACTCGCCTGACCACTGAACACGTTTCCACTGTGTTTCTGGCCATCTCAGATGACTTCAGGCCCAAAGAACTTCAGGTTGCATTTGTTGATGCAGCGACAGACTGTGTTAAGTGACAGTCATTTTCCAAAGTACTCCGAGCCCATGTAAATATGTCCATCATGGTAGCCTTACAGTTTCTCAAAGAATCCCACCTAAGAGCTTGATGGTCATACACATTCAGCAGCGGTTTCCACCCTTGGCCTTCAGGCACCAAGATTTCCCCTGACTTCCTGAATCATTTCACGATATTATGAACTGTAGATGGTGAAAGAACTAAATATTTTGCAATCTTGCACTGAGAACCATTGTATTTGAACTGCCTGACAATTCTCTAACAAAGTTTGGGACAAAGTGGTGAACCACGACCACGAATGCCTGCTTGCAAAAACTAAGCCTTTGGTGGATGCTCCTATTATACTCATCTTGATGACCTCACCTTACCAGTTCAACTGCTAATGGTGGAACCTACCAGTGTTACTTGTATAACCTTTTCAGTCTTATTTTGCCTCTGTCCTAACTTTTTTTTTGAGTGTATTGCAGCCATCAATTTCTAGATTTGTTCATATTTAACAAATAGAATTAAGATTAAGATAGAATTAAGTCATTGAAAGCACTGAAAATCTTTTCTTTGTCATTTTGTCTGTTAAATTAAGGTTCAGGTGAATTCACAAATTACATATTTCAGTTTTTATTGCATTTTTAGAAAGTGTCCCAACTTTTCTGGATATGGGGTTTGTTCAAATGATATATGAATACTGTATAGCATAGTAGATTTAATCATATATCTCTTAAAATGTTTCTTTTACAAAGTTCCAACCTATCAAATTATTTGCCTTTGGAGTTTTTTTTTCTAGTAATTTTAATGAGATGAAGCAGCTTTTCAGAGAGGAGAAAAAAATGTATGATCTATAGGTGGGTGACAGATTAAAGGAAAAACCAGTGTAAAGTGTGTTAGTAAGGTGGTGGGCTGGCACAATCCACCAGAACAGCTTCAGTGTGTCTTGGCATAGATTCAAGTTTTTGGAAATGAACTGTAGTGATAAACGCTGTTCTTCCTCAAGATTCTCAGTCAGTTGGTGTTTTGATGATGGTGGTGGAGAGTGTTGTTTTGCACATGGCCCCAACATCTCTCATAGGTTTTGTGTTTGTGTTTGGGTGTGAAGACCATAACATATGACTTACATCATTTTTATTTCCATCATACTATTCCATCATACCGTTTCCATCTTCCTGGAAGTGACCACACCCATCAGGATAGAAATGTTTCATTATAGGATGAAAGTGATCAGACAGAAGTATGCTGTATTGATTTGCAGAGACATTCTAAGGGAACAATAGGGAACAAACCATGCCAGCAATATAAATAAACACCCCCAACGCATAACAAAGCTGGATTTTCCTTTAATTTGTTAGCCGTCTGTATACATGTCTGTCACAAGCACTACATGTACTGCATCAGACGAGTCTTATTCGTTATGAAGATAAAAATTGTATTTATTCTGGCTAAAGAAACATTGAAAATAATATTTTCATTAGTAACGAACAGTAGCAAAGCAGTGCTGAACTGATGTTAAAAATTGTGATCAAGGTTTTGAATGTCCAGCTGTTTAGAGGGATTTATTTATTTATTTATTGTTGAAATGGGGGTATGTTTGGGGTCTGCAGTAACTGGTTTGAAAATGTGAATATTCCAAAAAGCTACAGCACCTGAGGAAATGAAGTGTTACATTACCACGGCTGGTGTATGTTCGATGTTTTCGTGTTATGTAGATGTTAAAATACATGTGCTGTCTATTGTTTGTCGATTTTCAGTAACCCGCAGACATTTGTAATGAAAATGCATCCAATTAACAGACTTTGCACATGTTTACATTCCTGTTCAGATACTTTTGGAACATTCCACCATAAATAAAAAAATGTCTTTTATCATTTAGAGGTTTGCAAGTGAAGTGGGGCGGCCTGTTATGCCAAAATAAAATAGATTATGTCACTTCAATCATTCCTTAGTTTGGTTTTTGGCTCATTCTCATATGGAATGGGCAAATAATAGAGATGGTACCATAATGTGGTACCGAGTTTGTGTCTGTATTTCATATTTAAATGTTGCCAGTTCACTTAAATTGCATAGCAAAATCCCCAGACATGAATGAACAAATACAGAGTTGATCTAATCTAGCAGGAAGCAAATAGAAACTATAAGAGTAAACAGAACAGTACTGATGTAATGATGTTTCCTGTGTACTAAAGATTAGATATAACTGCTAATGGGAACACTATGTCTTTATTTTCTGTCTTTAGAGCTGATTATTTAAGGTCTTTAAGGCTGGCTACAGCATGTCGGTATGGCTCACATCGGTATAATGATGCCGATCTTTGCCATTCTTGAGGTGTCACACTGAAGGAGTGTTTATCTGACCGTAGATGAAGACATAAACCTCCATGACACGTCTACAGTTTTCACTATTTATAGCACTTCAGCCAGATCCAGGCTTTTAATCCATACACTGTGACTCCTGATCCATGTCACATGTTTATCTGAAGATGGAAACGGTGGCCACTACTTCTCAGTATAGTACATAGTAGTGTCAGATGTTAGTCATGGAGAACCACAACACTGCAGGCTTTAGCACTGTACCTCATTTACCACACCTGATTCAACACACCTAATGACCAAGGACTTCGTGGGCTGAATTTAGTGTGTTAGACAAAATAAAACACTTATCTGTGTAGGGCTGTGGTCATTAGGGACATTCATGTATATGCATAAGCCACGGTAATGACTGTATAGGTTTATCTTTAACTTCCTGCTGTAAAAAAATTACAAGCCATTAGTGCGACTAGCAAAGCTTTTATTTTATTAATAACCTTTACTTTGTTCTGCATGCCCATGTATCCAATAATCCATCAGCAGCTTTATCGCTAGGTCATACGTTGTAACATTTGATGTAAACAAAAGCCAGTGCAAGCCAAGTTACAAGCACAGTGGTTAATCATTACAAGAGATTTACAGGAATGGCCAAAACAGGAGTCAGAGCCACACCAGAATTACCTCTAATTTTACTAACAGACAGCAAGCTACATTTATATTTAAAGTTTGAGTCACATTTCCAAGAGCTTCATGATTCCATTCCTCAAAAACATTGTAGCTGAAGTCCTAAACCGTGCTGACTGATGGTTTAAAGATGGATCCTGGATTTGCAAATGCATCCCATAAACATTTAATGGTCGAGTCGTTATTAATTTGTATGCTGTCTAATAGACAACATGGTCTAAAATACACACTAACATGCACATGTCTACAAGCTACAAGCTTTGGGTATTCCAAGTTAATGACTAAGCACTTTTGTGGATAAGAGTGTCTGCTAAATGCCATAAATGCAAATGTAAGTCTACTTTTGGTTTAAGCGGGTTAAATGAATGACGCACATCGCCAGAGACAAAAATATTAATCATCCTGACACTTGTTTATATACTCATATAATTCAGATCATACAGGGTATCCATGGGATTTTTTGACAATGTGACAGCCAGCAGAATTAGTCATATTTTCTGCATACTTGTAGGAAGAACACAATAATGAGGATGTGCTAAGACAATAGAGATTAGTGAATTCATACTGGGAAACTGCTCATGATTCACCATGTTAGACATAAAAGGAATAAAAATACTTTGGTTGGAGTGTATCGCATACACATGGGTATTATATACACAGCTGTTATGGCTCATGTCCTATTCAGTGTATTTGTTATGATGCTGTAATCTGGAGAAAATTAATCACAGTGAAAATATTTTCTTTCCCTTGTTTTGCTTCACCAGGCAAGAACCATGATCAGTGTCCGTGTTGAACAATAGGTAAAGTGGTGAAATGGGAGGCTGGGTCAGTCCTGTGGTAAACCGTCAGCTTGATGCGATTGGCTGCTCTAGGTCAGCTCTTCCTGTGGAATTATCAGTGTGGTAGCAACACACCATTTCTAGAAATTTCACAAAGGAAGTGAAAATGACTTGGCTAATGTAGACACAATATACAAATGTACGGTAAGGAAGTAAAGTGAGGAAGTAATATGCAAGTGGAAGTGGATTTGTTATGTTTGTGCTGAATACAGGTTTTTTTTTTCCTAAACATTTGGTTTATAAATAAATCACTTGTACAGTGCAGTGACTGATTTTTTTGCATGTTATGTGAAATAGATTATGGAATGTAGGGCAGGGGTGGCTCAGTGGTTAAGGTGTTGGGTTACTGAATAGAAGGTTGGGGGGTTCAAGTCCCACCACCACCAAGCTGCCACTGTTGGGCCCTTGAGCAAGGCCCTTAACCCTCAACTGCTCAGTTGTATAAATGAGATAAATGTAAGTCACTCTGGATAAGGGCGTCTGCCAAATGCAATGTAATGTAATGTCTGCTTTAATCTGAGAGTTCATGTGTATATTTGGGAAACCGTTTTATATACACTCTGCCAGTTTTTAATGATGAACCTTTGGCGGTCACACTTCCTGATGATTAACGAGTGTTGCATATCCTTAGTAACACCTGGCTGCTAATTACTCTCTTAATGATCATGGATGTAAGAAGGGTGTACTCATTTTTTCCCACCTGGTTTTTCAATATCGGTTTATGTTATGGGGAAAAATGACTACATATATTAAATCTGTTGGGTTTTTTTTTATTGTCCCCTGAGGTTATTTCCTGTTTGGAGAATGACGTTCACACAACTGTTGTTTTGTCCCTGATAAATAAAAACATAGAAGTAAAGGAGGGAGCACTTTCTTTTTCTCATCACTATATATGCCCCAGTATTACAAACCCTTACAGTACAGCTGGCACTGACAGCCTGATGTGCTGGAGATCTATGCTGTATAGGTAGAGTGAAAGTTAAATGAAAGAGATGCAGGGGTTAGACAATGAAACTGAAACACCTGTCATTTTAGACCACAATAACTTATTAGTATGGTGTAGGGCCTCCTT
>JAOVYV010000050.1:15605324-15629029 GCA_025674545.1 Hassar affinis
GGTGGGGGTGGAAGAAGGAGTGGGGGGGTGCTGGATGGTGTGTTACCATGGCAACGCAGACTTGCCAAGGACCGTAGAGTCGCATTCACCGGTATGAGCAAGAGCTCCCTCATTAAAACATAAAAGAAACCATTTGTTGTGTTTATTGTGAGCAAAATAGCATCCCTCACATGGCCTTCCCTTTGTGTTGCTACTCTTTAAGTGATTATACTGTGTATGAGCTGCGTGTATGTGAAGATGTGATGCGTGTGTGTGTGTGTGTGTGTGTGTGTGTGTGTGTGATTGCGTTTTTGTCACATAAAAGCTGAGAATTTCCGTCATGTGGCATGAAGACACTCTGGAGTGACGCACCACTAATGCTTCGACACGGTGCAGCTAGTCTTCCTGTTTACCAGCTGACAGAAAAACAACGTGAAAGCAAAATGATTTGAGGGAAAGGATGAAGAGTTTTCAGACCTCATGCATGCCACATATTTAAACCAGCAATGAAGCACTCTGTGACACCCACATTCCAGATCACAGAGCAAAATTACTAAATCCTTTCTGGTGTGTGTGTTTGTGTGTGTGTGTGTGTGTGTGTGTGTGTGTGTGTGTGTGTGTGTAGAGGCTGATGCTACTGTTGCTATGCGCTTACAGACAAGTCAATTCCAACATATGCTATGAAAGCGGCCCCTTTTTCTGCTAGTCTCCATGACAACCGCAATGCCATTTTGCCCCCATTGTTGCCTTGCCCACCTTTCTGTGTGTTTGGAAGCTGAAGCTGTGCAGGGACGCTGCCTCTCATTCATCATCCTGCTCCAGTCACAAAGAACGCTCAAATATTGCATTTTACTGTTAAAATTGCATAGCACCAAAGATTTTATTCCCCATATATGCAATACTCAGAGATTACTTGAATAGCCTGAAATAAATGAAATCTGTAATATTGTGGATATTAACAGTTTAAATGAGTGATTTAGTTATGAGCTGGAAGCATTAAAAAAAAGTTAAGTGTGCAATTACTAATGCAATTGAGAGATGTCAGATATATTACTATTTCTTGTCAGTATACTCCAAGGTGCAAAATCATAAAAATTGGCACAATCTGGCTGGTGTGAAACACTGCGGGTGGGTTAGGCTACTCTAGTTAAATTTAGGACCCTTCATGGTTTTCCAACCGTCTCTCTGGGAGAACCCTACTGTAGAACAAGACTTAAAGGGTCCTTTTGCCTGCAGAAGCGCAGCATTAATGCTTTTTTTTTCTTATAACATAAAATGGAATGAAATTTGCAGTCTTTGTTCATTTTCATATACATATCACATGAGATCAGGTTCCTTGGTGTATCGCATTTTATGAAGCTTTTTCATCAGGAAAGAACAAAGAATCAAGTTTCTCAAAGGCTTTGTAAAGTGATCTTAACTGGAACAGTGTGACTTCATATAATGATCATTTTAGCTCTGTACTGTTTTTTTAGGAACCTCAAAACATCCTAGACTTTTGGCCAATTCTTTATCTTCCTACTTGGTATGATGACACCAACGTCTGGTTTTAATATATCCATGTAACATGTTTGTGTGCTCCAGATCCAGGCACTGCTCCAGCAGTAAGCCTTCTAGCAGAGGCTCATTTTGTTGGAGATCAGGGTTCAGTATGGTGTAGAGGAACTGCGTGACCCATCGAGGTGGACCGACTCGGATTCTGCCAGGCCTGCTGTGTGCCATCTGCCTAAGGGTCACACACACACGTACACACACACACACACACACATGTACACCTCTGATGCAGTGATGATGTCTTCATGTCCTCTTCATACTCTTGGTGGACTAGATAATCGGGGAAGAGTTGGCAGTAAATGGGTCGTTAAAAAAAAGTGCTTTTTATATCCTCCCTGTAACACTGTTGGATTTAACCTTCAGGTGTAAGCTGTTGCTAAAATTGTGGTGGAAAAGGGATGTAGGCTAATTAGATGTGGCATTGCTTCTTTTTGCTTGAAAATAATTTGAATATATTCTTCATAAAAAGACAGCTTTAGAGTTAAAATATTAAAATCACGTCATATTAAGAGCACTATTATAATTTCTTTGTCACTATCCATCAGATGTCATGAGATTTTATTATTTTATTCATTCAGAATAAATACCTGATGTTTGCAACCAAACACCACAGACATACTGTACAATCAGTGGGATTGCTTTTATGCAATTGACTTGTGCGCTGTCAAACATGTGTAGCACTGGCACACACATGTTTCAGATAATCTGGCTCCTTATCTCAGCACCAGGACGATCTAGCAAGGGTCTTCTCTTCCCTTAGGACATCCGCACCCTATAACTCTTCCTTGTATGGTCTTTCACAAGGCTGTGGTGGCGTTCCTCAGAAAGGTCATAACATGTCGGGTTTTCTCCCGTGGCTCTGCTAAAAAAGATAGATGCCTCCCGTCAGTATTAAAGCCATCCTCTCTGTCTCACTACAGCAGCTGGGCAGTCGCGGGGCGATGAGCGGTCAGGAGTGTTCTGCCTGAAAGCAGTTTGAATAGCCCACTGAGAGAGTCAAATCCCTCTCAAGTGCTTACCATTTGTAGGGTTATGAAGCTGCTGCTGGCTTGTTGTAGATTCCTATTAAATATGAGGCTATTTAGGGACCGAGTGCAGTCCTTGAGCTTGTTGATGTCTATATTCTGGTCTTCTGACTCAGCCCCTGATTGTTCTCATGCTTTTATAATATAGCAACTTATTTCGTCCTATTATTATTATTATTATTATTATTATTATTATTATAGTGAAACAGTGCTTTGTCTTACATGCAGCCTGTCTAAACATAATACAGAGAAATTTTTTCTCAGACTTACAAACTAAACTGGTGGTGTAGGAGAGGCTTCTCATCACAGCAGTCACAGTGAGGCCTACTAGCACACAGTCACTGTCACACATTTCTATGAGTGATCATATTTCTACAGTGTAACTTGCTCACACACCACACGGGTGTACAAGTAGGACAGGAAGGAAAATTACAGATGGTGACTTCTTTGTCACTGTAATTCTAATTGCAGCTTCATGAACCTACACATGATGATAAATCATTCATGTAGAAATGACGCGACATAATTTCCCAAGAAGTGCTTAATTTCTGACAGGATGCTGTAAAAATGTATTTATTAAAGCATATGCTCAAGAACAGAAAAAAAAACAACTGCAGTAATGCAGAACATATCAGTACCATAAAATTGATAAAAAGAAATCACTGTACACGCTACAGTGTTTTAAAATCACAGCTTTGCATTGCAATTTTCATTCAGTTGTCCTTAATTTATTCCTTTATGTACATAGCTTAAAACTTTTTTTTTTAAGTTGTTTTTTTTTACTCTGAATAAACACAAGTATAATTTGTGAGCTTCATTTGTTAGAAATATTACAACAGCAAGAAACCCAAAAACATATAAAACTATTACAACTTTCAGTGTTTACCTGTTATTAATGAAACTGCTGCATCGTTTCAGATCAGCTTAATGATTATTAACTGATTAACAGCTTTTTTGGTCATTCAGAAACAAATAGCAATATGACTCAGCCTTTTAAATTTTAAAAACTGTAGATTTACAGAATCTAGATCACTCATTAAACAAATGCGTGTCAAACAGAGGCATGTGTTGAAATTAAATAGGATGAAAATCTGGGCCGTTCAGGATCTCCTTACTTGTATATGCTGTGTGTGTGCCAGACCAGCTGCTCATCCATGGCACAAAGTTCACTTTGGTTGTTTAGATGGAGAGCTGGAAAAATGATCTAGACTGCATACCAACAATAATTGATGACTATTTAATAGTAAAAATATGCTACTCGTAGTGATGCACTCTTGCTGGGAATGAAGCTCGGACTCTTGGAAGCCGGGAGCCTTTTCTTTTCCCAGTTGAAGATTTAAGACGGTGTTGAATTTGTTAAGAAAAAGGTATTATTCAAGCACAGCAGTTAAATGAAATGTGGATAATTGCTGAGAGTAGTCAGTATTCTACAATAGCATAGATCACAGTTTTATTGGTACTGCTTGAGATAGACATTTCATGCTGAGATGCCATACGATATTTTCATTTCCTAATCATTTTGTTGCATTTTTAATATAGCTTGCTATTAGTCTTTACTCTTATTGCTAATCACCTCATCAAGGCCCTTTCTGAGATTACACAGACCATCAGTAACTAGTGCCCGATTTAATCTCGTTATACATAGTGTCTAACAAATCACTTAATGGCATCAATGCACTTAGTGATCTAGTGATCTACAAACCAGCTGAGCTATGAACGATTTGTTTTAGTTGCATATACTGTAAAATGCTAGGAATGAAAAGCATCCATGCACCTTTTTGGTCAACAAGACAAGTTCAGAAAGTTCAGAAACTGAACGTTCCCACGTTTATGGTGCAAAATGTCTTAATGAATGTAATCAATTTGAGTTCTTTAGCTGTTTTTTTAAATAAATTAAGTTGTTTCAGTGTTTCTCGCCTTTTGCACAGCAGCTCCGTGCTTTGAGTTGCACATAACCTACAAATAAAAATGTCAAGTTAAACCTGTGGATGATTTTAAAACAAAAAAAATCCAATCTGCTTTGTAACACATTTATGAAAAATGATCGGTCTGTTTTGGACTGGAGAAATTGTATTTCATATACTGTATGTTACAAAGGAGGTCTGTTTATTTGCTACATTCATCTTTAAAAAGTACCAATTTGTTCACCTTTTTTAAATGAACCTCACTACCTTGGTGATACATTTATTGGACATATTAATACATCTGAGGTTTATCGAGGGAAGCAAGAGGTGGAAAAAGAGCTTCTGTGAAAATGCTCTCTGTAAAGTGCTGGATTAGAGACAGGAGATCTTAGGCCATGTTCCACAGGACTGGGGATTTATGAAGGCTGAGAGCATAATCATGTCTCCTCTCACACCACATCTGAGGGGAGGGCAGAGGGAAAGCTAGGTACTCTGTGCAACAGCTGGGCCCAGGCGTTCTCAGATGAAGAATGAGAAGGAAGGGAAAAGCCGAGTAGAAGAAGGGAAATCATTGTGGCCTCAGGCTGGAAAAAGGTGCACAATTAGTAAGATTGGCTACATTGGAAACAGTGCAGCTCAAATTTGCCTCAGTTTAGCGCTCTAATCTCAGCAGATACGTAGAAACACCTTAATAAATAATAAATTATTCTGCTTGATAAGGAAACCTGTACCCTTGATTTGTTTTAATGGACTCTGACATCACAGGACGGTAGATCCTTTATTATTGTTGTCCTTATATAACATTTAATAGATTTTACCATTTTGAGTTGTGTTCTATTTTACGACTTCAGCTGCTAGCTGAGACGTCTGAAAGATGCTCTGGAAATCATGCTACCTTCCTAAGAATATTATTTATCAATCATACAACTTCTGTGTAACAGGTAGAGTAATCACTGTTTTGCTTAAACCTGTAATAATCTTCAAGAGCGCTTCTCTGAACACTGGAGGTACTTCTTTACTTCATGATTAGTTTTGTGTGACAGATTTTACGTCATGCTGTGAAATTCCCTGGAGTCTCCACTGCAGATCAGTCTGTCAGAAACCAACATGAGGACATGGGTTAAGGTCACTGAGCGATGGCTATCAGAGCAATCAGACTGCATGTTGGCTTGGGAGACACGTCAGGGAAGTGGAGGTGGCTTTTACTGACAGGATGGATTGGAGGACAAGAAGTGCAAGTGGATGGAAATGAGCAGAAGAAGCACATATGTACATTATTGCACAATATTAACTTTCTCAAATTTAATCAAAGTTGTCTTTATATATTTGACCCAAAAAGTAGGGAACTGAGCAGTTAGTAATGGGAAGAGTGAAGGTGGTTTAGGAAGCAAACTGGCTCAACATGCATCTCTGGAAACGCATGTGCATTATGTTACCTTAGGCTCTTAGAAATGACAACTCAACCTAGTCCTCAGTTTCATCCATTCATAAAAAACATTTTCCTTTGCACTACAAGTCAATACTGATGCTAATTATCCAGATTACATTTTTTTTGTCTTCCCCACATCTATCCTCATTTCTCCCCGTGTATTTGCACACTACAGCATTATTACAGCATTAGGTCACAGATTTTCTCAGATATTAACTTACCTCTTGTTGGGGTTTAGTACAGGACTGATGGCACCCTAGTTTAGCAATCTATTCATGATTCCTTGATCAACAGTACTGTTTATTTTCACCTTCACCATGTTCATCCAACCTTTCTTCATGTTAGGTGACAAACACCGACACCAATGCTTTTTATTATTAGCAACTAAAATGTAGGTCTAATTGAACACCTTACCATCCTTTCTAACATTAAAAAAATAGTACCATGCAATGTTTTGAACTGTGTCTTTATCACATTACTCCATATCACAAAGAAATAATCATTTAAAACGAAGTTATTTCGGATTTCGATTTTCATTATTAAAGGACTGCTTTTATTTTCTACACATTCTTTCAACAGCGTTGGTCTCGGTAAGGTTGTAAACATTACAGCATTTTGCTTTGCTCCTTTAGACGGGTGCATATCATTCTTATCATTCGAAGACTTGATAAACAATAATACATTGTAATTGTCTTTGGGCTCCTTGGAAAGCATGAGGGAGAGCTGGACTGTGATTCGGTTAAATCACAAAATAAGGTAGATCAAAGTAGACACCCTGAGAATCACTGCTCTGGATTTGACTTTTTTTTATCTTTCTTTCATTCTTTCTTTCTTTTTTTTTAAATCGGTCAGGTTGGACCTGGCCCCGGCAGCCGATAAAGGATGGTAGCGAATTATGAGGGGAGGGAGGTTGACTGGCAACCACCTCCTCATGGGAACAGTGTTAAGGTGGATTTGGTCGAGTAATATGTTATCAATGAGAACATCAGATGATGTGGAGTGTGTGGCAGGGAATGACTTGGAGGGGAGAAGGTAGTGGTGGAGAGTGGTCGGGAAACGGGAGGTTATGGACGATCAAAATCAACTAGGCTCACAGGATGGGTTTCAGCTATAACATCAGCAGGTTCCATTGGTAAATGGAAACACTACAGATTTTAAGCTTTTGTGAACAGAGGACATCCAACCATCCATCCATCCACCCAAGCCTGTCAGTTTCATCCATTTCTCTCTCTCTCTCACTCTCTCTCTCTCTCTCACACACACACACACACACAGTCATGCATCATGGTCCCTCCAAGACTGAGCACATGGTTTCAGGCACAAACTTGCAATGTGTTACTTGATGAGTTTGAGTGTAGTGGGAGGTGAAGAATAAGACAACAGAAGACAGGTGATGCTAAAATGAACATTTATAATGACTGTTGTTGCTGTCGGAAAAAAAAATCTTTAAAAAAACGACTTAATATATATTAGCACTAAATTGCTGACTTCACTGGTAATCCACAAGTCAAGAAACACAACTCACTATTTTTTACAAACACAATGCTACAATTACATTAAATATTCAATACTTTAAGTCAGTTAATGAATGGTGTTAAAATAAACCACTAAAATACTAAAAAAAACAAAACAGTAATTCATCTTTCCAGTCATTCCCCTTTTTCTAGTTGTTGTCATTTATTAATAGAGTAGTTTGAAAATAAATAAGCTCATGAAGGGTTATCAGAAAAGAAAGCTGGCAGCATAGAAACATTAGATGTGGAGCACGAAGCTTGGTTATGACTCATGGAAATGGTCGGTCTTTCTTCCCTGCAGGGAAACAGCACACGTGAGAACTCATGCTCCTATCAAACACATCTAATGAACACAGTTTACAGTCAACACGGCTGATATGTACAAGTATCAATTCAAGAGTGAAACCTGGTCATTCGACTGTTAGTAGCACAAAACATGTTGACTATGAGATTTAAAGGCAGGTAATGTTCTTGATATGGACCGATGTGAACAGTACTTGTTATGAGATTGATGTGCAAAGCAGTTTTCATCGATGATAAACCACAAACTAGCTAGATGTGGAACACAAGTGAAGCTTGAATGAGCAAGAATGTGAAAGTTAAATGGGCAGGAAATTCCCAAAATGATTCAATTCACTCTATCAAAGCAGCTGCTGTGATTAATGATTGAAAGCCTTAATAAAATATTTTACATAAATTTTTCAAATCTTCCAATATTCTATGCAAACAGTCCCTTTTACAGTTACAAGAATTACGGATGCTGCTATAGCATGCTTCATTCATATCAAACTAATTCATCTTTCTGTCTATCCTATGCCACTTAAAGCACTCCACAATACCGATTTTATGCTGCCAGCCCCATTCTGTTGAACGTTCTTCTGGTTACAGTTCAACAAAATCTGACAAAAAATATTTACAATGAAAAGAGAAAATTAAGTTGTGGAGAAGCAATTGGGATCTTTTTTTTTTTTTTTTTTAGATTTTTTTTTTGTTTTGTTTTTCTTTTGTTTTTATTCTTTATCTCTGAGAACTGTCCCCAATGATGAGTTTAACAAAAAAAAAAGAAAGAAATCCAATCATATCAACTATAATTGCACAGTCTCAAAAAAGGTTTGGAGATGGAATGGAGATTTTAAGTCCAAACAGTTGATGAACACAGAAGGGAAGGAAGAAGGTCAATAAAGTTCATGAGGGGTGAAAAGTTCAAAGTTCAGAAGACAGAAGATGACTGCGCCAGCTGACGTTTACACTCCTCAGCTTTTTTTTTCTGAGCATGTTTCTATGTTAAAGAAAAAAAGCTGTCATGAATTTTTTTTTGTTGTTGTTTTAATGTTTCCCATCGAAAAAACTCAAATGGAGAGACTTGGGGGTGAGGAGAGTGACAAGTGCTCCCAACATTATGGCACACAATCAGTGATGTCCTGGAGGTTGAAGAGATGGTAGAGAATTAGGAAAAGCAGTTTATGAGAGGTAGCCAGCCTTTTACTGTGTTATTCCAGATCTCGCTTTTTACTGGTTGCATTTTTTTTTGGGTAATGTTGAGGCGTCATGACTGACATCATGTTATGGAGTAACATGCTGGCTTCATGGGTGCGTCCGATGGATGTCCGACATACAAGAGAACTCAAAACGTTTGGAATGGTACTGTTGTCATTTGGCACTCAGGAGAAAGTCTGGGAGGGTGTGAGGGAGAGGTTCGGCAGAAGTGTGGGTAGTGGTTGGAAAAAGGGGGGCAGTGAAAAGTGCAAAAGGGGGAAAGGGAGAGTAAACAGGATACATATGAATGACATTTTTGTTATACTTGGTCTAGGTTAGAGAGTGTCATACAAACAAAAAGAGGTAAATTAAAAATAGAAAAGAACAGTGATATGACAAATGTGTACTAACGTTGCTGGTGCTTTGATGGTTACAAGCGTCAGAGTGACCCCAGGGTTTGTTTCGGGGGTCAGGTGGGGCCAGATTGGAGTTGGAAAAGTGCAATGCTCTAGCAAGGTGCCTGCATTAAAAGCAATGACCTTCTCAACATCGAATGAACCATAAATTTCCATGAATCTCTACTATACTGCATGTGACAAAGCCGCCAAACTTAGTAACATGAGACAAAACATGAGCCTTGTTTGTGCAAGAGCACCAACAGAGAAGTGCCACGATATGTCCACGCATGAAGCTGCTAAAAGCATGGAGACAGAGAAAACCCTGTCATACACCACAAATTATCTTAATCAAAGCATGGCTGGATGCAGTGCAATGATTGGATCAGATCTTATCATACTTCCATGGAATTAGACGTTTTGCACTTTTTTTTTGGAACACATCCCTTTGTTCTTTGTTCAGAATATCAAATGTCCAATTTCTGTCAATTTGTGTAAGCTCAGATGATCAGATGATTGGAAAAATTTGGTTTCACTAAAGAGTGGCATTCTCTTAGTGGCACCTTGACAATAAACTAAAATGTTCATCATTTATGCATCATTTATCATTTCCCAATGGAGATTAGCGGCTAGTCTGTCATATAAAATGTTCACTTGGCAGAATAGCTTTTGGGGTTTGGAAGTCACAAAATCTGAACAGCAGAGACAGAGGGCTCAGGTGATTAGCTTTCACAACTCATTCACTGTCATTTAGAATTTGGGCAAAAGGGTTTCTAAAGTGCGTATCATCAGAATCATGGGTTGGAGTATTATGCGAGTTCTAATGTGGCAAAAATAGAAGAAAGCACTGGGTGTAATGTAGCATAAAAGATGTTAGTATTGGCACACAATATACAAAAACACATCATGCTTTAAAAGTCATGATTGAAAGTGATATGCAAAGTTATGCAGTGGTGAGTACATTCAAGGACAAGACCTCAGTTTTAGTGAGAAAGAAAAATAATTTGAACCCCAATATTAATTAGGTTGCTTTTGCTATCCTAAAAAAATCACAACCAATTCTGGACAGGTTTTCTCTTCAAAATGTTGTTCTACTGCAGAATTGCAAACAATAAGAAATGCACAATGATTATGTATGAATGATTTTGGTTCCTGTAGATGGACGAAGAAACTTCTCAGTTTACTCTTCGCAGAACTGAAAGACAGGTCAGAGTGTGTAAAAAAAAAAGTCCAATGCTCTTAGTGTTGGCATGCAAAGATTTGTCCTCAAAATGAACGCACATTGCCTAATGTTTTCTCTCTTTTTTTTTGTACGGTTTTCATTTCTTGTTTTTTTTTTTAAATCCACACGTTACTTTTTGATATCATGCAATATAGACGTGCAAAAAAAGATAACATCTATTTTCACAAAATACATTTTCAGAACTAGAAAAGGCTGTATTAAGAATGCTGATAACGTATTAAACTCATGCTAGCCTAAGTCTACGGCAGTCTTCTAGCCCCAGTGATGTAGCGTTAATGGCCACATGGCACTATATGCATTTGTCAGGTGAGCAAGATGACCCTCACACATTTTCTCTTGTACTAGTTCATGAGGGGCCCGAAAACTTTCACTTGATAGCACTAACATCTATTTTGTTCCTACTAGATTAAAAAAAAAAAACGGCCACTTTTCTAGTTATACCTTAACTGTGGTTTGTTTGGCACTTTTCACATTTTTTTTTAAACTTATAAATGTAAGTCTGCTTGTAGCTAATGGTGTTTAAATCACACATTTACAGTTGCTGAGTCTGTAATGATCTATTTTGGCACGTTCATGTATTCTGTTTAATATAGCAATTATCTTATTAAGTAGCATTTATTACACCTCTTAGAACTAGCACACCTCGCTAAATGACTGACCAGATATGTTTATCTTAAATTTTAGTACGTCACTTATTCAATAGCAGCATCTTCACAACTTAAAAAATATTGAATATGCAAACCTACTCAACATCTAGGTAAATCGAAAGCTCCTACACAGACAGAATAAAAGACGAGACAGGACGACATGCTACTACGGATATTGCTTCCGGTACTGATCACATTGTATCTAGTTCCCCAGTTACTAACAACAGAAAAAAAAAATGCAGACACCCCCCTCCAATAATATGCATTTTAAGTACTGAAATAAAGGAAAACAAAATGCAAACAGGAAGCTGCTCCTAGGCACACTGATGGCACCTGTTCTTAGTGTTCACATTAAAATTTCACAGTAATAGCTTGCTTTTCTTAATGTTATCAAACAAATTGAATTGTAATTAATGAATCACTCTTATCCTCTTTTTTTTTCCTGCAAAAAAAATGTCAGTGTCGGTGTAAGTGCGCTTGTGGGTGCGTGTGTAATTTTTCGTGGTGTTCATGGTGTGTGACATGAGTTTGTTGTGTTTGTAGACGTGTATATAATTCTATGTGTGGGACACGTATGCACTCTAAAATGCGGAGGCGCTCCAGTTTTCTCAACTTTCGCCGCTCTTGACTGGAAAATACACAAATGAGCCACAAATCATCATTGCCTTCAGTCATTTGGAAAACACATTAATATTACTGCCTACTGCAACCGCTAGCATAATTAGTAACTAGAGTCATTAGAGTGTTTAACAAGATGCAAAACTCTCACCTAAAGCCACAGCTTGTCCTCAAGGTTTCATGCTTACTGCATTTACCCCCAGTCAGTAAAACCAGCATGAATTCCTACTAGGGCGCTACACACAGTCTCTTTTTCACAGCGTGGACCTGCAGTCGCGTCTAGTGCAAGCGTTTCCTATCTACCCGGCAACACCTAGGTCACATCTTCTCTTCTGTCGAGTCATTGTTTTGTGAAAGGCCAAGCAAACATGCACTTTAGCACCAGACATTGCCACCCATGGAGAAATGTGAGAGAAGGGGGGTCTCTGGGTTGATGTGTCAAAATGGGAGGTGCACAGAAGTAAAGAGGGGTTGAGAAGAGGTGAGGACAGGTTGATGGTGTTAGATGGGAATAAAGAAGTCTCCTTACCAATCGGTTCAGATTTACTCTCCCTGGTGTTCCAAATTGAGGAATTGAGAGGAAGACAATTGTATATTTAGTCAGTGAAGAGAGAGAGAGAGCACACTGCTGTCTAGATTCTGCTCTGGGGCTCGTCTTTTTGTTCTGCTTCCTTTGTTCCTACAGGCTATTGTTAAAGTGAAAGGTC
This sequence comes from Hassar affinis, assembly GCA_025674545.1. Taxonomy (NCBI): domain Eukaryota; kingdom Metazoa; phylum Chordata; class Actinopteri; order Siluriformes; family Doradidae; genus Hassar; species Hassar affinis. Next base: position 15,617,816 of record JAOVYV010000050.1, read on the forward strand.
ATTTAGAAAAGCTTGAAAATCGTCTTTCGGATGAACTTCAAATACATTTTCACTTTTGGGGTCATTTAAACTGGATGTGGAATTTTCTTCCCATCATCAACGGTAAATATGGGAGCAGGCACCATGGATGCTGGCCGTAATTTACAGGAAGGCTGGGAACCGAAAAAGTCTGATATGATACCCAAAGGTTCTTCATCATTAGATGTTTTCTGTGTGTAGCAAACCAGTCTGTCCTAAGCTGTTTTCTTCTGACACCCTACCCTTCTTTTAAAATTCCACTTTCTGATATCCATTAATGTTTTTTTTTCTGATACAGGACTTCTGGGCCTTCAAGCATGGCCTCCACACTTCACAGTGCATTAAGACGAAATTCAGTGTATTCTAACAACAAAAGTATGCATGTCTATTGGACTGATTAGCAGCACATATGTAGTTCTGATGAGAACAGAGAGGTTTTATAAGCTCAAAAGAGTCTCCAAAACTAGTGGAACCCACCATACAGGACTTGCAGAGCTAATAACTCGATCCATGACTAAGCTGAACAAATCAGAGCACTGAAAAGATGTTTTCGTTTTTGTAATCTCTGCCACCATGAAATCGTAGTCATTAATAGGGCAATGGCTTAATAAATAGCATCCCTGTGTTCATCAGAACTAAAGTTTTGTTCATGTTTTTAGTTGTTCAGTAGTATCTGTCCACAAAGTGGCATCTTTCTGTTTGATATTTGATACATCTAGACAATTCGTCTACAGCCAGTGACAAGTGACTTGAGCAGACGTCATCACTTAGCTCGCTGAAATTAAATATATAATTGCACCACATTTTCTAATAAAGAAAAGAGGACAGTTTTAAATGTTATATGGGATTTCAAGACATAAGGGATTCGATCTCATGAATATGTTTGTTCTTGTTATCAGTACACTCCCTTGAACTTGTGCAATATCCTACCTTTTTTTTCAAATAATTAGAGATGTATATATGTGAATTGTCTAGTTTGACTGATTTGTCTACCCTTTGTCAGATGTGGGTCCCTTTTTAATGTATGTGCCTATGTGAGTGTGTGTGTGCATGTGTGTGTTCCATGTATTCATTTTTAATGTACAGTACATTGTACCTGCTCCTATTCTCTCTGATGGTGCCGACGGTGCAGTTGTCACTGGACTTTAAATAAGACATATATTACACTGTGACATACTATTCAGTTCACTTAAATAAAAAACTAAATCCAAAATATTGTCTTTACATTCATGTCAACCTGAATTCACAGATTAATTAAAAAAATTAAAACACCTCAGTCCTGATGGGTGAAATTATATTAATAAATAATATCAATGGTGAGGATTTTTGTAATAAGAGTAGAACTACTACTAATTATAGTATTTAGATTAATACCAGAAGCATATCGCCACATTGTCTGTTTGCTCTGGTACTAACTTGACACAAGTAGGTGCATTATGCTTGGCCTGTGTCCCCAACCAGATCTACAGACTTCCCTTATGCTAGCTAAATCTGTAATAGCATTGCATGGCATGCACCTGGCTTAAAGAGAATTCCAGGTTTTTAGCTAGTAGCTAGAGGGAACGACCCTGCTCAGCTCCCCCTCACTCCCCCAATCCCATCCTGCCCTGCAGGGATTGGACTGGTTGGGACTTGGACAATGGGTAAGGTGGCATGAAGTACCACTGACCACATAGGGAAATCTGCCCTAAGGCTAAAACCCAAGCACTTGTTTGCCATCTAAGGACATAGGGATAGGCAATTAAACTGATGAGTTAAAATAAAAACAACAATAATAATAATCTTGTCAGCTAGGAAAGGACTGGCAATGGGTACAGGGCAAGTTCCAGGTAGGCTTAAGTCCAACTGTTCCACCCTGTTCTCCCCCAACCCCACCACCTGCTGGGAGCTGCAGCAAGCATGCCAGTCTGAAATACCATTCACCACTGTCCAGAAAAAAATAACTCAAAAAAGAACAACTAAAAAAAAAAACGCTAAACCAAATTTTCAACCAATAAAAAATCCTGAAAGATGAAAACTTAAGAAATAAACCCATATATACATTTTACATGTTTTTCTTGGTTTTCATATTTTTACTCATTCCTTTTCTTGCAATGTGGACTATTTTCCTTCATTTTTAATACTGAAATATGCACGTAGCACATAGTGGATGATTTCTTTTCGAAACTTTTGCCCTCCTTTCTCTTTCTCTGTATCTTGCCATCCATCCATCCCCCACTCCTTCTTTCTCCCTGTTTTAGCCCACCTTCTGCGGATTGGTGGCCCTCACACCCTGCTCGTATGTGATTCGCTGGCTGATGAGATACTGGGCTGCCTGTGTGGCAGCGGGTGATCCTGTGATGGTGACCTTTCGGTTTCTAGTGCCAGGAACAAACTCTCCCTTTTTCGAGATCTGGATTCGGGCTCCCGTCAGTTCCTGGTACTCCACGAGTGTCTTGCCACCTTTGCCCAAAATAGCTCCCACCAAGTTCTCAGGTACGGCAATCTCCACTACATCCTTTGCACCCTCAGCCAGCTTCTCGGTGGCCAATAATGAGCTCGCTACTAGTGGGGAGGCTGCGCTCAGGTACCCGTTGGTAGCTCCAGTGGCAGCGGCCAGCGAGCCCAGAGTAAATCCTCCCAGGCCTGCGGCGGGGTGGCCGGTACTGGTGGAGGCGTCATTGGCGTAGGAGGCTAGCAGGTTGGCTGCTGCGGCAGCAGCAGGGTTTGCACTGGCCGCCACAGCTGCTAGAACCCCTGAGGCAGCAGCTGGATTGAGCCCTAGACCCAGGGAATTGGTGTTATATCCATAGCTAGCCAATGTGTTAAGAGCTGACGTGATGGCCAGGAGGTCATTTCCTGAGAAGTTGGACATGGCAGCAGCAGGAAAGGCACCCACCCCTGCCAGACTGGCCTGCCCCAAGAGGCTGGAGGCTGTGGCGGCGGCTGCAGCAGCTGCAGCGGGTATCACCTCTGCCGAGTTAGCATACGGTGAGCCTGTCGGGTTGGAGTTGGCCACAGGGCCTGTGACATTGGAGTAGCTGATGTTAAGGCAGCTGCTACTCTGTGGATCCTCCTGGATTTTCTGTACTATTATCTCCACAGCCTTGCGGTTCTGCTCAGGTTCCCCACTGATGGTGACAACGCGCTCTTGCAGGTTGATACCTTCTGGTTTCTGTGAGAGCTGCACCCATGCACCTGACTGCTCCATAACTGCCTTCACTGTAGCACCACCTTTACCGATGATCAGCCCTGCTGTGCTGTTGGGCACAATCAGCTTGGCCTAGAGAACACAAGCACAGAAAGCAGAGCAGAGACAAACATGAACACACTGATCATATGATTAACTTCAGATACAAGAAACCCAGTGGACTGAATTGATAAACAACATTTCTTCAGTAATACTTATCCTGTTGAATTTATTCTAGTCACTGATTATGTTCAACTGTGTGGGACTATGTTGGCCTGACTCTCTTTGGCTCATATCTACACTGATGAAGTTGCTGACTAAAAACGACAGAAGAATATAAACATTGGTTGCCATGGTGTTGTGAGTTTGAAATGCAATGTTTAATGTTCAATTGGGTACACAAAGTTCTCCCTGCATATTGATCTTATTAAAGCAGGGTTCATTCTCCTAGAGAACAAACATGTTCAGGAATTCTTAGTCAGTTAGGAAATGGTGAAACAGTATTGGCTATGTTTGTGTTCATGTTGGATAAGCTACAAGCAGAGATCCCTATTATGTAGCAGATGTCCCCCTACCATCATTTTTAAACAGCCCTGTGACACGAAACACAGTTCAATGAGGATAAACATACATGCAGAACAGGCGAGGGTTACATCATGCAAAGAACAGAGAAGGAAAAAAACACCTTTAGGTTCACAAAACACATTTTGCCATTCGGGTTTTTACAGAAAGGAGAACTAATGAGTTTTACATTAAACTCCTTAATACAAATCCAGGATTATTACATGGCATAGAAAGTATGAAGTGAGTGAGTGAGCAAGTGTGGGTTTTTTTTGTCCTCATGCTTTCTGCACTGTGAATCACTGGGTAAAAAGAGGCTCCTCGTGAAAAGCATCGACTCCCAGGGGTCAGTGTTTCCATGGCAACTCGACTCCAGCATTCAAGGGGCGAGTGAAAGGGAGTCGGAGCAGTGCATAGCAACCAACCACCCTTTCCTACACATGGAAACACATACACAGACAGACACACACACACACCTGTGCACACATAAACACCATCCTGCTCTTAAAAGACGTTCCACTTCATTTAAGAAATATTTGTACAGACACAAACACAAATACTTAGAAGTCTTACATCATGGTCTCAAACACCCAAAATACATATACCTCTTTTGTTGTTTTGAGGATGAAAAGAAGATGGAGGCAGTTTACTTGTTAATTCATTCACAATCAGACTCTAAATAATACCACATGCTTTAAAGACAACCCTATGGGCTTTAAGCATAAATATATAGAGAACATACAGGGCATATAACATATAGAACAGAGTAACCGCACACACATTTTGTGTGCCTTTGAATGTCAGTTACTTAGTTCCATTTCATACAATAAAGCCACCAAGCTGATAGCCACATTTACACAATTCCGAATTCAGTGTATTTGCAGACTGTCATAATGACAGATAGGAACAGGAAAATACTTCAAAAAAGATGGGAGGAGCAGCCTAACAGAGCCAAGATGGAGGAATATATGTGTGTGTGTGTGAACAAAGTGAATAGGAAAAGAGTCAGGAAAAAGGGGTGGTGATTGGCTCAGTCTTGCACTTGTTTCCTTTGTTTCGTTCCCTTTTCACTTTATGCATCATGCTGCAGTGTGCTGCCTGCAGACCCGGCGCTCCAGAGGCTGCTGAGCTCCACTGCCACGGCTTTATCGAAAGTACATTTACATAGAAATTGAAGGAACTAACATTCAATTTCTCACCTTTATCAACGAAAGAGGAGAAATGTCAAATATGGCTTTTTTTTTTCAAGTGCCATTTTAATGCAGTAGTGACTCTGTTAAAATGTACTGTGACAAATTTGTCGTACAATAGTCACATACACGATATACATACAGATTCCTGTTCCAGCTGGAATTCTTATGTAGGAGGATTTGCTAATAAACTGCCAGCAAACAGGAAAACACCAGTAAAAGGGTGCATTCGATTATACCTTTATTTAATGGCTAGAAAAAATCTATTATTTTAAAATATATAAAAAAACATCAATATTAAAATATTTTGAAATTCCACTTTCACAACAAGGGAACATTTTTACATTTTATACTTTTAAAGATTCAGTATGAAATGTATATATTATGAAAGATTTGGTAAAAAATTTATAGATATATTTATATAAATACTGGTAATATCTCCAAAAGATGTACTGTGACAATTTATGCACTGTGATCATTTATCACAAAATCTTAGAATAATAAAATATATAAAATATTATATCTTGACATTTCCCAGCCCTGTTTCATTTTATTAATGACATTTTGCAGGCATTTGATGAACGTTTGTCTCATGGGTTGGTGTAAGAAACAACAGTTAACACAAGCTGCTCCCCCAACCCTCCTGTTCTACTGAAGTGAGGTACTGAAAAGAAATCAGGAAATAAGAATAGAATGAGAGAGCAAGAAGGAAGAGGGAGGGCATGTGAGACAAAAAGAAAGAGAGCATGTATGTGTGTTTGAAAATGTTTTTTTCTGCTCCTGGATCTCCATCCATATGGAATCACTAATCTGTGAGCATGTGTGGAGTTTGCAGGGGGTTGTGGGAAATGGGCAATAAAATGCAGCTCAGTCATAAAGGATCTGTTTATTTATAACTGCTTTTTCAAAGTCACACTTTTTCTGCTACATCTCTGGCTCATAAAATGAACAAAATGAGAGCAGAGCCTGAGCCCAGCACAAATCCAACAAAGGAAAAGCCTTCTTTCTGCTGAGCTTTCGCTGAAGCTGCAAATGAGCCCCCCTGAGCCTGTGCAATCGCACATTTAAAGACGATCTCCAACAGGCCACACTGACACATGCGGCATCGTGTACAAACCCTCTGGAAACACTTCACACCACTGCCCAAGTAAACAAGACCTAAATGTGCGTCTATTTTCTAATAGCATCATGACTAAACCCAAATCCCTCTCTGAGCTCGCGCTGAAACACGCGGTGGAATGGAGGATTTGGACAATACCACACGGCCTTTAAGGGCCCTGCCGAACCTCTAAGGAAAACAACAACTGTTCCCCTGCACCACTCACACAGCCTATCTCTGTACCCCAGAGTGATGTGTGACTCCACAACTGAAGCTGTTTGCACTTTGAAGTCTTAAGCGCTTGACTCTAGGATAATCGCCTGTCTCCTGATCCCGGGCTTAATCGCCCATCCCTCTGCTGCATCTGTGTGCCCTGACCACTAGCATTAACGCAGAAAACCCCACGACATAACTCGTAGCTGGTTAAAAATAACACCTTGTCCTTTTTCTCACCTCCAGAGTCTGAAGGTTGGTTGAGGCTGCAGTCCTCATGCTTTCGGGTCAAAAAAGATGCAAATAGCTGCTGACTTTTGTTGTCTTTTTTATTCAGAACGAAGTGCGGAGTTTGCTCTAGCCTGGAGGATTACTCTCGCCTGTCATTTCCATCCCTCCCTCTGTCACACTTAGCTTTTCACTTAACCTTTTCGTTCCTTTCAGATCAACCTCTGTTTAAATGACACAAGCAAAGACAAGTGAAGAGGAGCAGAGGGGAAAAAAAATGACTGGACCGTAAATATTACACGTTAAGAGGACGTGATTAGGGCTCGCCGAGTCTGTCGATCATCCTGCATTATTCAGTTGTGTGTTGGGAACGTTGGGTTAAATGAAAGAACTTTTAGCACATCTCTTTCATAAACTCACACCAGGTCATGTTGTACTTCACATGACCTGCAGCAGAATATAAATTATCAGGGGTCCAAAAATAGTTTGGCCTAAATAACACCAAATCAAGCGCAAATCCACTCGCTGCCACGCCCACAGTGGCTCACATGCTGCTCTTTAGGGGAGTGCAGTCTGATCTAAAAAATATTGTAACATTAAATCTCTGGGATTATCACAGTGTATTCCTGGCCTGAGACATACTGCACTGAATCTATACATGACTGATGCTAGTTTATAAATTTGATCTCTCTCTCTCTGGGATTGTTACAGAAATTTGATGAAGAGACTCAGACATGATTAACTGCCACGTAGAATGCAGTGCTGTTGGGCATATGTGTACAGCTGAAACAAAAACTTGTATAACCTTCAACCGATTAACCATTAGAACTTTAACAACTCTTGTAATGCCTGTGGTTACTTTGAGGAAACACATTTTTTTTTCACTGCACTGGTATGAAATTCACTTTTGGTTAAAATCCAAAATGTCTCCCTATATGAATGCCCTGGATGCAGGATGCAGGATATGAAATAATGAGCACTATATGTCCAATTAGGAACTATTTGGGATTTAACCCCAAAAAACTAGTCATCATTAAATTGTTTACTGACAGAAAACGCTTCTCTTTTCAGTTTCAACTAAAGTGAGTGCAATATCGCAGCCAGCAGATGAGAGACTGACTTAATAAATAATAAATTCTCTTTAGCCTTAGCATGATCATTTTTGTAATGTATGACTCATACTTTTAATATTCTTAGAAGTCTTTATTAAAAGAAGCAAAAATTCAACAGATGGTACTGTATTCAAATGAAATTGAATAATAATATAAATCTGACAAGCTAATGCATAAGCAGTGCTTGAAACAAGATGTACTAAAGACTGAAAATACATAGACACGTTGGTTCAGACTGGAAATACAACACCGGTCAAAGATTTGGACTACTGTCTAGTGTTAATTAATAAGAAATATCAAAACACAAGTTGAACCATGCAAGACCAATAAGTTATACTACAGGGGTTAGACAATGAAACTGAAACAGCTGTCATTTTAGTGTGGAAGGTTTCATGGCTAAATTGGACCAGCCTGGTGGCCAATCTTCATTAACTGCACATTGCACCATCAGATAAAGGCATACTGATATTCTCAACTTTAAGATTAAAATATCTTTACGATCCATACACGTATGTATCTGATCATGTATTTGTTCAATTTTTGACTGGTGCTGCATGTGTTACTAAAGAACATGACTGATATATTGGCTGAAAAAGCTTCAGTGATCGAAAAGTTGGTATTAGTAAAACAGATGACAAATGTGACCTAAATATAAACAACTTTCTTGTAGGAGGTTTTACATGAAGTGACCTGAAGTTACATCACTGACCTGTTCACTGCAGACATCTACACACAAAACACAATGTAAGAGGCATGTATTTTTTATAAGAGTTTGATTTATTATTCATTTCCTATCGTTTTTAGACCCTTGCATCCTGCACTCATGAAAGAATTCACAACTCGCCTCTCAGGGGTCAGAGATGATCGGAAGGTGTGATGAGACATAGTGGATATGCAACTCTGACACTGATTAATGAGTGCCTGCATAGATATGCAGCAGCCCAGGCCATGCTGTATCACGACTGCCAATACTGACATTTTCTAAAGTCTGCGTACACGGTGAGGCTCAGAATGATCAGAATGAAAAGATTTCATGTATAAGCAGAATAAAATGATCATCAATGTTTGCATGGTATATAATATTTTCACATTTTAATAATACAATTTTTAATAATAATATTTTAATATATAATAAGCAAAACATATAACGTATATAATGTGTTTGAAAAAATAAATAGGTAATAATTATAATAATATAATTATATATTATATTTATATAATATATTATATTAATATATATAATAATAATAATAATAATTATTATTATTATTTATTTATTTATTTATCTATTTATTTATTACCTATTTATTTTTTCAAACAGTTTCATGTTATTACCATTATTCACATTATTAATTATTATTATTATTATTATTATTATTATTATTATTATTGTTGTTGTTGTTGTTGTTGTTATTATTATTATTATTATTATTATTATACAGAATATACTGAACATATTCCTACAGCTATAATGAATAGAGCAATATAAATAAAAATGAATACTCATATTTCAAATGAATATTCCATTTTTATTCATATGTTTTTTATGTATTAGATTTTTAGTATAAACAGTTGTCCTATTACAGAGTAAAACACTGTTAGTTGAAACATGCATAGAATAATCAGACTGACTCCAGTGTCAAACAAAGCTGCACGAGCATTTCCTACAAACGCATCGCCAAACTCTTTCCCCAAAACGACCTACATCAGACTCCACACACACAAACAGACACACATAGACTCTGAGAGCCAACTTGTAATTCCTTCCTCCAAGAAGAGATCTGAGCCCAGCATTTGGGGGATGCGCTTCCTTGTCAGACAACCAGTGTTGTGTAAGGCTTTCCCTCCACCCTGGCTGCTCTCCAAATTGGATCGATACTCCACAGAAAAAGAGAGTGACCTTTTTCGCAGTGGTTTGATGGATGTGAAGGTTAAAAATGGCATACAATTTTTTCCGGCAAAATGCCCCCCACCCCCCACACCCGAGGGACAGGTAGTGTCAGGCACACGTTTTTTGTTTTTTTTGTTTTTGAATTTCCAATGTTATAGCAATTTCCCTGATGTCGCTTTTAATTTAGCAGACGAGTATGGCACACCGCTGTTTTATGTGTGTGTGTGTGTGTGTGTGTGTGTGTGTGTGTGTGTGTGTGTGCGCGCTCCAATGAGAACTCTTATTAGATTCAAGAAGCAGGATAATTAAATAGGCTAGTGTTTGGTGGAATCTAGAGGGAAATGGTGGTTTATGAAGCAAACAGCAACATCGTTGAAGTCAATCCCCCACCACCACCACCATCTCTATAGACAGACATTAATACAGAGGTTATTATATATATATATCTCATATATATATAGCATGTATTAAAATGACCTCACTGTCCTGTTGATCTTACCATCACTAACCTTTTTTAGTATTTCAACTTTAAACACAATGTGTTCTAAAACTGCTGTCTGATTCAACATCGATGCTTTAAAACATACAGTGATAAAAGCTCCACTTCTGCTAGACTCCTTTCTGAAATAATTCCTCAAATCATGCCATAGATCCCTGAACACTCCTAATTAAAGAATGTCACTGTTCTTAAATCTACAAGTTCCTTTTCCTGTCTTGTAAGAAAAAAAATAAGGCTTTTCCACTAATGCTCCTCATGGGAATGCAATCAGAACCGTCTTAGAGTCACGGAGACTCCTGATTTCCTGCACATGCACAGGCCACTTCCTGTAGGGAGTAGGCAATAACAGGATGTGGGAAGCAGGTGTTGCGTTAGTGTGGAAGAGGTCAGAGGAAACTCAGCCTCTACTGAGGAACCACTGGAGAGTGAGAGTAAATGGCTGAGTAAAAATGGGAGAAGAAAACTGGGCTATATTTATATTGTCATGAATGCTGCCTTTTCCTTTCCATAAAATCGCTTCCTTTCCCTTGTCTGAAACACGGTATTCAAATAAAACAGAAGAAGGTGTTTCAACTTTCAGTTGTAAACTGAGATATGTATTAGATTGGGGGGGAGGTATCTCTACTCTGTTCAATAGTCGTTGCAGACTTCTATAAACAGAGAAAAGGTTAAATTAATGGACAAAGACAAACTTCGGAAAGGGGTAGCGCAAAGACTTGTCTTATGCTTCATAATATTATTACATATAACACTACATATAATATTCACAAATTTCCTTCTGGGATTAATAAAGTGATCTATCTATCCATCTATTAAAAAAAAGTGAAACTCAAAATGCTCTTGTATATTTAAGTTGTGTTCTATACATATAAATTCAGGATCTGCCATTTAGGCTGGAAACGTCCCTGAAACAATGCAGTTGTATGAATTGTATGATAAGATTGTTCAGTATGGCCTTGATGGCATATTCTGAATACATAGATTTGCGTTTTGGAATTTTTTTTTCCTGTTTAAACTTCCTTACATAAAAACAGTTACATATACAACTGATTCTGGAAGCATTATTAATGAGCCAAGTTTCTAATCCAATAAACCACTAATTCCATAAACTTCAGAAACCTTTATCCACAGAACCTGCATGCTAATTTAACCTAGCTTATGTACAGTACAGGCCAAAAGTTTGGACACACCTTCTCATTCAATGCGTTTTCTTTATTTTCATGACTATTTACAT
>JAOVYV010000050.1:15629093-15647620 GCA_025674545.1 Hassar affinis
GGCCACTATCCTGCAAGAAGAATGGCTTAAAATCCCTCTGACCACTGTGCAGGACTTGTATATGTCATTGCCAAGACGAATTGACGCTGTATTGGCCGCAGGAGGCCCTACAGCATACTAATAAATTATTGTGGTACAATAAAAGTACACCTGTATATTCATACTTTGTTGAGTAAATGTACAGCGAAGCACATATGCCTTTTTTTCTAGCTATGATTAGCATTTTTAAAATTCAAAATGATTTAAAATGACATGTTTAACATGTCCTTTGCTTGAACAGAGGAACACTGACACTTTGCTGTATCTTAAATCCATCAGTAACCTTTTAGTAGGATTTTGATGATCATCAGATTATCATCATCAAAATGATGTAGCATTTTGGAAATATCACGATCTGTCATGTCATATGAAATCCATAGTGCGTTCTCGGTGTGCGTGCTGCTGCGTTGGCACGAGGAGGCGGTCCTGTCACAATACTGGCTTCAGATGAAGTTTGGTGTTAGCTGTCCTCATGCCCTACCACTATTTGGCTGCAAGATTAGAGGCAGTCGATTCTTTCAGGAGGCTGGCAGCTGTTGTTTAACATGGCTTCACATCTTATCTTACATCCCTCGGTCAGTGTGCCCCCTGGGGCCCGCAGTAATGAGACACATGCCACGACAGCCGCGAGTCTGACAATATACGTAGAAAATGACATAACACAGACTCGAACAGTATTATTGTTGCAGATTATACAAACAGATTATACAAAAGCACAAGCTTGCAAATGTGCTCAGTATTATTTATCACAATAATGCACATTTGATCATTTACCCAATCATCTGAATCAATGGTGGCAACATTCTGCGATGCTCTGCATGCTTATAATTTGAAGCTGTGAAACCAAAAGTGCATACGAATCAGTGCCACAATGTGCTGTCTTAGTGCTGCTACAGAGCTGTGTGAGGAGATGAAGAGACAGCAGAGTAAAGTCGCCATCGCACTAGTGCAGAGGTGTGTTGCTTGGCTGATAACTCCTGTAATTGTGTGCATTAATAAATAGGACGACAGCTACGTAGAAACAGACAGCCTACATCCCTTTTCACCCCCTCCCTTTTCACTCAGGAATCCAGGTTATGGCTCTGCAGAGACTGGAACACAAGTATAAAAAACACAGCGAGCTGCTCAGGAGAGAATTACGGTTGTGGGAATAGGCGTATCGCTGTTTTAAATTATGCGTAAATAGTAACCCCGTGCTCTCTTTCGCCTGAGGTCAGTTTAATTAACGAGAAATAAAGAGGTGCAATCAATGCTGAAAATAATGCAGTGCCCTACAAGATCAATAGCGTATAATCATAATGTTGACTAGTGGTAATAACTGCTTAAAGATCCAGCTGGAACATAATCAATGATGTGTATAATCGAGGCACGCAGTCACAATCTTTCTGCCTTTGTTTGTAACAGAAAAGGCCAAACTGACTGGTTCATTTTATAACCAAGGATATCCCGATTTACAATGTGTGTTAATGTGAACAAAATGTCAACTTGTGAGTTTCTTTAGTGTGTTTACAAGATTTTGACTTTATTAGCAGATGTTAGCAGGCCTAGGGTCATTTGGACATTTGCATCCCACTTAACACATCTAAACCAAATGCATCTGAATCCTGCCCTGAACTGCATCATTGAATCTCAATAAATGAGTACAAGGAAGCTTTATTCAGGATAACACAATGCATCATAGTAAGATACCATAGCTCATAGCTTAATCTTCAGGGGTTTTTTTGTCTGAAGCTATCCTTCCTGTGCTACACTAAGTTTTCCTGAGGTGCAGAAGAAACAGGAAGAGAAAGTGTCAATGTGGTGGGAAGGGCACATGACCTGCGGATGCAAGGTCTCACCTGTTTGATGCGGTCTGGGTTGACTGTAGTCTGTGGTTGAAGTATGCTGACTGGCTCTGTTTTGGCGGCGCTCTGAGGCATCTCCCGGACCTTCTCGGCTATGAAATCGTGGACACTGTTAAGGGCCTCCACAGTGCCCTGGATCAAACACACTCGCTCAGTCGTTCCTACCAAACACAAAGAATGAGGGAGGCAAGATACATTTTTTTAATTAGGTCAAGTGATACACAGATCCTAGGCATACAGCACAGTGAAGTCCACAGATGAATACTGAAAGATCTGTATGAAAAGATAGTCATGTTTTTCCATGCAAAATACATTATGACTCTTGATACTTTAAAACCTCCGATTCCAAAGTTTGCCAACTCATTCAGAGTGGCTACTACACTGCAATAAAATCAAATCTATCCTACCATGAAATAACATTCACTAAGTCTGTTAGTCAGCAATCACAAAACTGATATACTAGTGTTCGTAGTGTTAATGACTTTCAGAGTTGTAGGCACTAGTTATGAAGCATGTTTATAATTACTTACAAGCTTTCACCATCAACCTTATCCTTATCCAAAAACACGACTTTAGCCTAGATATCATGCGTTTTCCCATATTACTGGCATAACAAGCATAGGGCAGGTTGTCAAACAGAAATCTGCTGGCTGACACTGCGAATCCAGGCACGTAATTAAACATGATTGATAGGTCCTTGTTAGTGACTAAAGCTCTATAGTTAAGACATGTGCAAATGTACATACTATGAATCAGTGTACATGCAGACTAGACTTCTGAAAGCAGCTGCAATATCAGTGCTACTATTTTAGGCAGTCACAGATGGTCTTCCATTAGATAGATGCCCAAGTTTCCAAGTTTAATTAATTCTGGTCTGATATCAGCTCTCAACATGTTTTTAATGGGCAGCATGAGTGCATCGCCAGTGGAATGCAGATAGTATACATGTCTGTATGTACAGTACCTAGTATATGCTAAGACTCATACATTAGGCATTGTTTCAGTGAAACTCCAGGCTTATGGCTGCATTTCAAACCGAATTGTGTACATGAGAGGATAACGAAGTGTCATCCATGCTTCAAAAGCAGCCAAGAATGTGGGCTTGGGATTCCAAAAACACAACAATAAACACCAAAGACATGTGTGTGTGTGTCTGCGTGTGTGTGTGTGTGTGAGATTTATTGAGAGTGAGAGTGAATTAAACTAATCCTAAGCCAGAAACTCTCTAGGTCTCTGAGAGGGTGGGATGCAAATGGGCCCTTATCAGCGCTGTGCAGTAAGAGCTTCCGACTTCCTCTAGTCTGACATTGTTTTTCTGCAGTGAACGTGATTGGGTCGGGGTCCCACCTTGCTGCACGGTGCTCTGCTATAAATAAACTGAACTGAAGGAATATCACACACATGGTTCATGATCATAAAAAAAGAGAAAAGAAAGCTTTGCTAAGCTCCTGACAGCTGGTGGCCCAAGAGTAATCTGGGACAGACCAATCAGGGAGGCAGATTACTGAAGCAGAGATCACCATTGTTTTGAAAGCAAGTTGAGAAGGGGTATGCTGGAAAGAGACACCATGTCAGAAAGAGCCAAACACCATAGACACTTCACAGCCAAACACATCCAAAGTCTTTGTTAGACGTAAACATGAATGTGCTATTATAGTTAGCATGTTAATATTCTGTGTTGATGCATTGACAGCCTGATATAAAGGGACTTGGCAGGCTGAGTGAGTGTGTTAGTGCCACACTGTGACAAAGACTGGAGTTCTATTCCACACAGTGCACTATTCATTGTGGATAGTTGGTCTGACTTAAAAAAAAACTGTTTCTACAGTTAGTACCTCCTCCAAGGATATGTTTTTGGCATGGATTTCTTCTTGGTTTGTCTTTCTATCTGCTTTTCAGCAGCAGTATGGAAAAACTACAAGGTAGATTTTCATGAAACTTGGTGGTATGGTGTAGTGTGGGCCAAGGAAAAACCCAATCAATTTTGGTTGTAGGTGGAGCCACGTATTATATTCTCCTTCCTTAACATTGCAAGGCAAAAATGTACTGAATTTGTCCTGCATGCACAAACCCGTTGTCACTAAATTTGCAACAATAAAATTGCTACACAATTTTTAAATCGCTCATTAATCTTGGTTTTAACGCACATTTTGATTTGCATTGTACATGCAGGTAGGCATTGTAGGTCCATTTAAAATGTTATTGCCGTTTATCACTGGTCTATTTTGAGAGAAATGACTGTTGAATGTTGCTTCATTATTCACTTGACTTTATTTGATTAAAGTAAAATATTAAAGATGATTGATGTCTTTTCAATTTTTCTATTTAAAGGGAACTGCACAGTGTGTAGGGAGCTAGGGAACATGGGCATATCACTTCACCAGAAGTTCTGTTGTGCTGCTGCTACATGATTGGCTGATTCGATTTTGCGTATTGTTTTTAAAATTAATTGCCAGAGGAATAAGTAATTATCAGGGACACTGCATAACAGTATAACAATAGTTTATAATGAGAATTATAAGAAAAAATAATAAAGCTAAAAAATAATATGAAAAATAATAATATATATAAAAAAAGTACATAGGAGTTTCCTTATATGTGATATAGCGGATCCGTCACCTTTGTCGTCTCTGTCGACATTAAACTGATATAAAATATAAAAATATAGCAACTCAGAAAGAGCTACTTCTTTGTTCTCCATTGTTCCTTTCAATCATTAGTAATATTTATGATAGCTAATGAGCTAGCAGATCCTAACACTGAACACAAGAGATCAGAGCACTGTGCACGAGAAGTTCACGAGAAGAGACAACCAAAACATATATTAAAAAAAGTTAAAATGCATTACCTACAGTTCATACAGGTTTCATCACATTTCATTTATTTGAAAAGTGCCTACAGCATACAAAATGAATCTGAACAGTTGTGTTTGATTTATCACGCTAAATACAGCCGAATGCTGTAATCAAGGAGCGCCCCCAATGCTATTTGCTATTATGTTTTGAACAGTGTGCAAAAGTGTGCCTTCAGATAGACATCAGCTGTAAAATTTGAATACAGATACAAGTCCTGTGGGTGACAGTGTGCACTTCTGGCTCGGTTTTGTGCTTCTCTTTCAGAGAGATTTACCTTCCAGGAGTAGAGCCAGACCAACATCCTCATCTACAAGCCCAGCTGATACACATCAGTCTGTGTGTAACTCTCACATAAGGAAATATCATCTGCTTCAGGCACAGTATGAAAAAAAGTCCTATAAAAACGTATTGTCCAGTTCCTGGGTTTTATACAGTCAACTAGGGAATGCCACCGTGGCTGTATGGTAAATTGTTTTTGTGGAGGAGCTACAGTATGTGGAGCTCCACTTCACTCTATAGCTACTGAGAACATTTGCAGATTTTGTAACAAATAATGTTAGAATAACTGAACACTTTTTATAATGAATGAATTTTTTAAAGTGTTCTTGACTAAATTAGATGCACCTTAGAGGACTGAGACTCAGCAAACCACGGGGCTTTTGAATCATTAGGATATTGGATATTTATTGATTGTTAAGCAAACAGACTTTTGTAATATTTGGTGATGTACTCTTTAAATTGAGGCAGGTCTCAATACAATATGACCACAGATGAATAACTCTGGTGTCTGTAGTGCTGTGGGCGCTGTAAATGGTAGAGATGGGGGACAAATCCTGTGGAAAACCAACATTCAATCAACCAATCAGGACATGAAGGTATCTGAGCTTTTTAATGACACAACAGTGAAATGTTTGCCTTATCAACTGGATATTGTAAGCCTGAATCCTGACCAAGAGCAGATCTGGAAGTCTGAGGGAGCTACTTGGTCAGGCACTCTGGGGTTTTTTATTTACCTGTTAATCAGAGCGGGACCCGTCAATCACGAACGCCCGTGAGCTCATGTGAAGGGAAACGTTTTCTACTGCCTCAGATGTTGCCTCAGCAGCACTTTGGAATGATGCAGTGGATAACCTCATGTATCTGTAAGGATGATCGTTCTAACCTTCCCAGTCCCAGTTTGGTAGCAGTGATGACTAACAAGTGGAAAATGGTTACTACTAAGTTGGCAGAAAATGGTAGAAAATCAAAATGAAAGTAAGGTTATGTGTAAAACTGGAAATCCCCTTTGTAATGACATTAAGCTGGGCAGGTGTTTTGGGAGCAGACTTCTGGAGGGAACACTAAGGGTGTGGCTGAATTTTTTGAACGTTTTGAGTCTTAAAACAGCTAACTTCAGGTAAATTCAATACAAATCACTGACTATACCTTTATATGACATTATTCATTCAACTTCATAACTAGCTGAGAATCTGAATGTTCAAATGGAAACAGGACAGTCAAGAATGGCTAGAAGAGCTGAGATCTACCAGTGACACCATGCTTTCCTTTGCACACTGTGCTCTAAAACTCTGTCCTTGGAGAAAGAAGACAACTGTCATTCGAAAAGTGCTGATCACTGCACATCTCCATTAAATGGAAGAGGCAAGAAGACAGATCAATCAGTAGATTGACAGGGCAATGAAACCACAGATTATAACCACAGAAAGCTCAATAACCAATTACACTGCTATGTGCAGCATAACAGATGAGAGCAACTGTTGGAACCCAGAGAAGAGCCGCCTGTCTCTGAAGATACACGGTCAAAGCTGTGTCCAGGAAACAGTCTCCACACTTAACCCGATTATCTGAGCATATTTTGGCTCCTACTTGATTGCCTCTTTCGGAGTCTTCCAACTATGGCCCACAGGCGCTCTAGAGAATAAGACCCTGCCCTTGGACAAGTTTACAGATATTTCCTGGCTTTGCATTCAAATGAGACATAAGAGAGTAAGAAAGTGTGCAGGAGGTACTGTGAAAAGGAGGGGGGGCCTGAGAGTAACGGAAATCACCCTTCCTTTTGCGTGTTCCTGTCTGCCCAACACAAGCCAGTTGATGGGTCCTGTAAGAGATGGCCGTTGGAAACAGGGGCGTGAATGTGTAGTGCAGATTGGTTGTTTTAGGGTGGGAGGTCCAGGCCCTATGACATAGCTCCATCACCACGGTAACTGGCAGACCCCTGAAAATATTGTGGGGCAGCTGCAGATGATGTAATGTGTTATTATTCAAAGTAGAGAGGCAGCATGCGAGGCAGTGACAGCAAGGCAGCATTGCATGTGCTTATGTCATTATGTTGAAAACGTTCTCAAATGGTTTCGACGCAAATCACGTTACGTCTTTGAAACTGGCCATGCACTTAATGTGTCACTTGACTTTTATGCTCTCCTGTGAATGCAACCGCTGCCTTAGCTGACTAGACTGGACTGCAGACTTAAATTAGGAGAGAGGAAAAAGGATTCTGTGACCTTTACTTTATTCTTGTGTTCGTTTTTGCAGCACAGCTTTTCTTGCCCCATGCAACAGACAGGGAGCGTAGCGCAGGAAGGATAAGAAGGTCTCCAAAGAATAACAAAAGCCTTGGAAGAACGGGTGAATTCCTATTCAGTTATGTCAGGTTTATTGAGGGTTTTCATGTCCCTACCTCCCCATGACTTCTCTCTTCAGTTTAACCTAATCATGAACCCCCAACCCCCACCCCCACCCCACCCACTCACAACAGCTCACCCCCCTCCTTTCCACACACAACCTACTGTAGAGTCATGTCGACATGGGGCCCATGGTAGAAAACAGCTGGAGGACTATAACTGTGTAACTGCCTTCATCTTTACTCACAAGCGTGCTCTTTCTCTCATCCATCCAAAACGCTGACTTCATACTCCGCTGGGAGGTTTGAAGATAGGCAGAGCATGGCCAGAAGGAGAGAGGAATGCCATGAGAAGTGCAACATAATATATTAAAAAGATGAAAAGTAAATGTTATGCTTAAAAAAAAAGAAAAGGAAAGGAAGGCAGTTTCAGCTTGCCTTTCCACTGTGTCACACACTCTCCATAGCTTGGCCAGTTATCCTGTTAGCCTGGTCTATACATGGCACTTTCAGAATAACAGCCACAATCTACAAACATACAATCTGAATTTACTACTATTAGAGCAACACATAAAGTGCGAGCAAACACATGGCATGTGAGGGACGTTTCCCCTCATCTAACCAAGTAAATTTGGGAGAGTGTTTAGGTGACTCATTGCCTGATGAGGAAGTGATTTAAAAGCGTAGTGCTGAAGCCAGATGGGAGTGCTTTGCAGATTTTAGAAGGAGCGAGCCAAGGACATAAGTCTCCTGCTACAGTTGATGTCAAAGGCATACATGTGTGCGAGGGTTAAATTGGGCCAGAGCTGTCCAGGGCTCTCGTACACTCCTCGGTTTCTTTAGTGGACGCTCAGCGTTACCACATCTGTTTTCACCAATTTATATATTTTTGTACACATCTCTGTGTTAATAATTCAAACTAATGATTAATGACTAAAACACTGTCGAACCCTGTGTGTGAGGATGTGGAGGTAGACTCAGGAGGGGGATGTAGAATTCTATCTGGGCTTGCGTTCAGTCCGTCCGCAATTTTCAGCTCACTATCAAAAACTCAAGAAAACCAAAACAACTCAGAAACAGATCCGTCTTGGACTTGCAAATTTCGCTCTGTCAAGTTCAATGTGAGTGAGTGTGTGTGTTTGTGTGTGTGTGTGTGTGTGTGTGTGCATATTGCACTCTCTCTGGTTACACAAGTCACTGAAAGCACAAACAGACACAAATAAGTAGACTGGCACTAATAAGACACAGATGAGAATCATCACGCGTTACCTGCCAGTTCAAACCGCGTCCACTCCATTCACACGTTTTCACTCCTTCTATTAAGTCTAATAAGCCTAGATTATTTGCAGCAAGTGTTATGTCGCTGTACAGTATCAAATCTTTACAAGAACATCAGAAGGTTCTTCATACTGTCAGTGGATTTTCCTCAAAGCCACCATGCCCAAGAGAGTAACCCTCTCTTTTGTTATTCAGACAAGTAGGGAGAGACATAGTTCAGAAACTATTATGGAGAAGGATATCGTTTTTTTATAACTGAATGTAAATTTATCTCATATTCTGCATAACAACGTAGGCTACATGCCGATTTGCAGATTTGCAGTGTTTGCAGATTTTCATTCCAGTTGTTGTTGTTATCTCTAACATGTCAAGTATTTCTTTCAAACAAAGTTAATTGTTTGGTCTATAAAATGTCAGAAAATGGTGAAAAAGTTGCTCTGTGTCCTCACATGTCTTGTTTTGTCCAAACCCCAAAGATATTCAGTCATAGAGGAATAAAGAAACCAGAAAATATTCATATTTCAGAAGCTGGAATCAGAGAATTTAGACTTTTTAAAATTACTAAATAGGTTTGAGTAATAAAATTACTCAAACCTATTAACTGATTATCAAAATAGTTGTCGATGAATTGAATAGTTGACAACTAATCGATTAATCGAGTAATTGGTGCAGCTCTAGACACCAGTGTTAGCAGTGAACACGAACAGGAGCAGTAATAACAATAGCCAAACTCTTATGTAATATACAATCAGTCACTACGGAATATTTCCATGCTGTACTGCTGTTTTTTTTTTCTTTTCCCAAATGGTGAATGTTGACCAATCTGATCAGTACACAGCAAGAAGATTAGCATGAGTACTTGTTTATTGTAAGGAACACTTGGCTAAGGAAATAATGACAAAATGCAGGATTACTGGTCTGTACTGTCCCAGAGGAAAGAGTTATAATTGATTACAGAATGGCTCTTGGGAATGTTTAATAGTATGAGACCTGTAAAGCTATAAACCCATTGGCAACTTTCAATATCTGCAATATCATCTGTAAAATGTGTACTAAAAAAATCAAAACTTGATTCATTTATTTATATGAAGCTCTTATTGGTGTTCTCTCAAGGTCTGTATGATAAATGCAGCTGGTGTGAATTCCCGGTCAGCACAGCTGATTCCGACAGTGACTGATGTTCTATATGGCATTAGACTGAAGAACAGAAGGAGGAGGAGCCATTTCCTACTTCACTGTATTCCAGTACGCCTTCATAATCCACGGGGCGCTCAGGCGACCTAATTAAGATCCCTCCCTGCTCTGTATGAATAATGAAGCAGTCTGCCCAAGTTGAGGAGTGACAGAAAAGTGTGTGCATGTGTGCATGTGTGCATGTGTGTGTGTGTGTGTATGTGTATGTGTGTGCGCACTGGACGAAAGGAACATGCTGAGACTCTCTCTTCACACTGCCTGTCTCCACAGCTGGACTCCTCCTCCAGGGCCTTTAGATCCCTGCTAACACAGATCATACCCTGCATTTGTCTACTTCAGCCTAGACCAATCTGGAAAAAAACACCACTGTTTCCTCCACAGGTGACTGTCCTCACAACCGCTAAATCAACAATCTTATAAATAATTTTTTACAAAGAGATAAAATTGCTGTCTTAGAAGCAGTAATTGGTGTCTAGTACAAAACAAATCCCCACATATTTCCATTCAAGTACTATTAAAATGTCATCTTATGTTTCCTAAGTAGGGATTGCTGGCTGAGCATGCAATTCATTCCAAAAAGCCTATATTCATAATTAGACTGCCCAATTTCTACACAACCAGAGGTACACAGTATCTGAGCAGAGGGTGAGAGATTGCAATAAGTAGTTTGTGCTAATAATGTTGCATTTTAGAGAGACAGATAAAAGTAAGAACAATTCAATGTCAAATTCAGTGTCAAATTATTTAAGAAAATCTGCTAACCTACTTTGCTTATTACTTCATAGTGTCCAATTAGACCTTTAACTACGAAAACCACCATTGTGCCTTACTCCGAGCACCATTTTGGGACGCCTGTGCCTGAGAATTATGCAGTTACTAATTGTTTCTAAAAACAGCTACACTCTTACGATAATCCATGTGAAGAGATTTTCTTTCAAAGCAATGAGAAGAGCCGTGCATTTGCAGATCGTATAGAGGAAATCTTTATTTGTAATGTGATGCAATTGGTTGGATGTATCACCAAGCAGTCAAAATGGTAACAACTTTTGTCTTCAGTGGGTACAAGGCTAGCATTCCTGCTCATGTTCATGATAAGATCCCTGCAGCGAAAGTGCAAAAGGGGTTCTGGGGGCGGGCTTTGGCGGGGGGGTTGATGCTTTTTCCTCACTGTCCTCAGCTTGTTGAGTGCATTTCCCAATGGTGGTGTTGAGTTCCACACAAGTGCTCCGAACCCAACACACACCTGTCCCTCCTCACCCGCAGTCTGTCAAAGTTGTCTAAACACTGCCCGCCTGGGGGACAGCCAGACTCAAACGTTGGCATTAGCCTTTTGGCCTGAAAAGCAAGCTACATAACGGGACCACTCTCCTCATGTGGAGTCCAGCGTTTTACTTTCTCTCTCCATCTCAGATCCAGACTTGCAGTGAGTCATACACATGGGGCTGGAAAAGGGAGTCACACTGGCCAAGAGAGCCAGTACAAAGCTCTGGCTCTTTATCACAACCTTCCAGCACTTCCAAACCCTGAGCCAGGTTTCCATTTACAGTCTATTCTTTCATCATCAGAAGCGTCTCTGCTCCATGTGGCCCACCTCTACCTTCTCTTCCTGGACCAGACCACTCTCATTCCTGAAATCAACAGATGGTCCTTGGACCACTGGGATTGAGATCTTTGTGACTGAAATGTGCGTGTCCCCTGAGGGTTTTCATTTTTTGAGACCTGCATTACTCACCCTAGCTTTGCCTTCAACACTGACCTTATCCATGGCGACTGGAGAATGCTTGCCGTTTTACATCATGCACACAATCTGTTCCCTATTTTGTACAGCTGGAATTTCAGTGAGGCAATGAGGTTATGGAGCCAGGCAAGCAGGACCAGAAACCCAGGCTAAAGAGCCTCAGCCCTGTCCTGCTATTTGGTCTTCAGCTTAATGAGCATTGACTATCGAGTGTGCAATAGTGCCTACTTACATGCATGAAGACTGAGCTCTCCCTGCACAGCATGCACACTGAGTCAGTGTCTGGACAAGCACTGTGTAATGTGCTATTGGATAGTAGGACCTCAGCTGGGATGTAGGTGCAGTCATTATCCAGCCCCAATGAGCCGGAGGGCACCATCAGGGTGAAAAGTCTGTGCATTCTCAGACAAAAACTGCAGAGATGCACAATACTTAACAATTTATACCATACTCCCTCAGGCTGGGCTAGGTAAATATACAGCTCATATACAGAAAAAACCCTCATCAGCGCTGCCTGTCAAGAGCAGTTTTATTTAACGGCAGTTGCCAAATTGCATATGTTACCATCCTGGACCTGAGCAGGAAGTGGCAGGCTCAGGAGTTACAGCTCACCACTCGGAATGAGGAGCATCCCCATTAGAGACAGAACAGAAGTGTTCCTTTCCCAACTCAGTGCATGAGTGTAGGAGTCTTTTCACAAGTGAAATGTGGCCTTTCTCCTCTTTCCTGAGATTTGGCTCAGAGTACACTGAGCAAGCCAGGCGGCAGAAGAAGACGGTAGCTTTTAGTGACAAAAGCGCTTCAGAAAAGCCAGCTTCTCCGGCTGCACCTGCCCTGTGTGGGAGAGGGAGGTGAATCTGTGGGTAAAGAGAGCTGAAAGCTCTGATTGTGATGCCCGGAGATGCACGTGTGGCCTGCTGTCTTCATCATCGGCAACACCGGCTACAAAATCAAGAACATCTGCATTATGTAGTTGGGATCAGATCCTAAACCGAAAGGCACCACTTTGTGTCTATGTTTGTCTTTGTGCACAACTTTAGTGTTTACATGCTCTCATTTTCGTCTGAAAGCCCTAGTTTGGCTGTATTTGCTGGACGTTTTTGGGGGGCATTTGAATGAATCTGTTGAAGGCTGGGTAAGAAAATAGCAATTAGCAATCAGCAAAATAGCAATTAGCTATCTCCTTTGTGTCTACAGCTTCACATGTCTGAAAGGGCAGAAGCAAGTACTCTCACTGGAACAAAAGATGTGTAGTGATGTTGCTATGCTGTTATTCAGTATGAACAAACGTTAAGCCCGGTGCAAATATTTGCTTTAAATATACAGGAAATATGCATCTAGAAGTGGCGAATGTCCTTTAAAAGCATCAGATGACAAGCCTGAAACATCTCTATAAGCTTCATACTGATTGCACCCTATGCTTAAGCCGCATCGCTTTTCATCTCTCCTCTGTCCCTCCAGAAAAAACATTTCAGTAAGACAAAAAGATCACATTTCGTTGGACATTAACCCTCTGCAGTTCTCTCAGTGAAGTCCTGCTATCCTGACATGAACAACAGCTGTGCTGCCCATTCTTGTTCCACTCTTTACACTCACACCACCTTCAAGTCCAGCACTGGAGGAAAAAATGAAAAAACCCCACAACATCTTTTCATTTCTTATCCAACAAATAAGCCATTTCAGCAATTCAAGTAATTTCATTCTTAAGCTTATACATAACCATATATATAAACACAGACAACACTGACATTATTGTGAGGTCAAAGATAATTAGCATTGGCTGATGCGCTGCAATTAAGTGAAGCGCACAGCCTGTGTGTTAAAGGCGATGTTCTGACAGCTGACGGCTTTTTCGACTGAAAGAGAAATGAATCATTTGAGACTGATGGGCTAGAGGTAGGATATGGGGGATGTTTGTGGTAATGGGCGTGGGTGTGTAAGGGAAAGGCATAGTGTGAGTGCGAGACGGGAAAGACAGAGAGAGAAAGTGAGAGAGAGTGAAAGAGAGAGAGAGAGAGAGAGAGAGAAAGAGAGAGAGAGAGTTACAGGGTCATTCAGTGGGGATTAGTGAAATGAAGAGGGGGCGAGAAGGAGGAGCAGGAGGCAGCTGCAGAACTCAGTCTCTTTTAGGGAGCTATGGGGGCACAGAGGGGGAGCTTTGTCCCTTATGCTAGGAGGTTGGGTCTGCTCCAAAAGAAACCCACTGCTTGCCCTCAATGCACCTCTTTGTGGCAACTCACCACGTTGGGTTTTAAAAAGAAAGGTGGCCCCCTGCGAAACACAATGCAGCTGTCCATTGTCCTGGACTGAACTAAGAGGCTTTTCTCGTTGAAAGTCCCGAATGCCTGGGCACACACGCTCCACACCGAGATATAGCTATGAAACGATTATACATTCATAAATGCGTTATCCGGCCGGAGTGACTGCTACCGTCCCCCAAAGAGCCTAAGTGTCACTGTAGTGAATCCGCAATCAGAGAAGGGCGCTCGAGAACCCTGCATCCTGTGATTGCAGCGCGATCTAACCAAGCACAGGCCAAAAAGGGCTGGCAAGCAGATGGCCTGATTAGCATAGCTGTATTTGATTTTCATCAAAGCTTGCAGTCATGTAATTATTCTGCCTTCAAAGAATAATGTCCGCATAAAGGCCACTGTTGTATGACCTATCACACTGTGCCTAAACCTTTCACACTGGAGCTTCTGTAATAGGTAGCTTTTTTTGGCATGTTGGACAACCGATTTACAAACGTAACCCAGATAACAATAATACTTCAATATGCATTTAGCATGTGCCAATATAAACATTTCTTATCATGCTAAATACCTTCACTTAAGCCTGTATTACAGTTTACAATATAATCATGATTCATAATAAAAAATGTTACTTATTGCATATTGCTTAGTCAGACTGTCCATGATGTTTTTCAAGCCTTATATCGTTCTTGTCTTGTGGGTAAAAGTGTGTTATTGCCTCTAGGAACAAAGACACAAGCAATGTTGTGCTCCAAATTAAGAAATTTGTCCTTCAGAATGGGATCTGGTATTCTGGCGTTTCCATGCTATAATATTTAATGTGCCAAATATCATATCATATAACCTGCTATCAGTGCATGCCTAATATATAAAAATATGCAATATGACAATTTTACATAATTAAAAAATATCTATGACAACAACAACCCTTCTTTGCTATACTATAAACAAAGTACAGCGAGACATCCATTGCTGGCTCTTTTCTCTCTTCCATATTTCAAAATGGAGGCAGCCCTGCTG
Organism: Hassar affinis; assembly: GCA_025674545.1. NCBI lineage: Eukaryota > Metazoa > Chordata > Actinopteri > Siluriformes > Doradidae > Hassar > Hassar affinis. The sequence goes on from JAOVYV010000050.1 coordinate 15,643,934, forward strand.
CTCTATGATTGGCTTTGAAATAACAGGGCCTCTCTACGTGACCAGACTTCGCAATCACACATCCATCCTGCAGCTGAGTGCCGCAGCCACACGCCATCTCTCTTAGATTCCACGGTGGAACAAGAGGACAGGGGAGAGATGGTGGAGTTCTCAGATGATCAGGATAGAGGGGGACCTACCGCCTCTGGAGACGTCACTTTAGTTCGCATCTCCGAGGCGACTGTGTGTGCATGCAAACAAAGCGCCTTTTGTGTGGGGGAAGGAAAGGCGTGTAAAGAAGGGCGCATGAAGGGCCCCCTCTCTGCAGATCTGTACCAAAAACCAGGATGAGCCCACTTTTATAGGATCAGCCTCAGCACATTATTACGGGATTGTCAATCACATCAGTCACCTCAGAGACAAATCTGCTGTAGACTGCCGGCATGGACGGGAAGAGCTTGTTTACCGTACTACTGTTTATCTTCTGTAGATGTATTAAAACAGAACATCCATGTATCTTTGACAGAATTGAGTATTTTCGAACCTGAAGCTGAATACAAGCGGCACGATTCATTTGAAGGTTCAGGAGTACTACATCCACAACACTACATGAATTCCTACTACATGAACTATGAAAATGAAGCGGAATAATAACATTATTCAAATGAATTACCCAATCAACAAAATCACCACAGCTAATAAAGGACAAAATGAACAATCAAGAGTTATAGGTCATTTAATCAGCATCTTTTAATTATAGCCAAGCTGCATTTAAACTCATTTCACTACTAACTATTTGATGTGATGGATAGTCAATGTGACAGCACTGGCTTGTGTTAGACTCATCAAGAAGACCTTTTGAGTGGAAAGTAAACACATTATTTCCTAAATAAATTTCCCTGCTTTCCTGAACATACAAGTAGAGGGAGGTTGGACAGATTTACTGATGAGCTCATCAGAAACCACAAAGAAAGAGAGAGGTGGGTGGCTTTCTTCTCGGGATGTAGTCACTCGTGTCTGCTCACAGAGCGGGACGAAAATGTAGCAACTGGCCTAGTTATGCAACCTAACAGAACTTTCTGTATCCCTCAGCATGATTTTATATAATATCTCCCCGTTTTACTACAGTTTCAATAAACGTGCCATATAGGTTCCATGCTACAGAATGTAGTACGCGGTAATTACGTTTGCACCTTCAAATTGAATTTTTCCTTGCGGAACCTTACAGCATGTTATTACCCTCACTTTCCATTGCTCACTTTCTCTCTGCGCCTGTCTGTCTCTCTTGACGTCTCACACACCTCTGAGGGCAGATGGGAGGCCAGTCTGCTTGCCCCTCCCCCAGTCTCGAGGACCTGTGCGGTCAGTGATGTCAAAGGCTCTATTGTCATTAAAAGTGGCCTAGCAATCTTCATTGTCCTGCACGGTTCAGACCAAATGCTGACCATTCAAACGACTGGATATTCAATCACTTCTCTCCTCCCTCCGTTATTCTTTCTTTCTCTCCCTACCTCAGCATCTTCGGCACAATAGACACAATAGATAATCATGGGCTGTTCAGAAACTGAGCAGGGATAAAGCGCTATATTAATTCACAACCACACGAATTCCTCTTGCGATGTACAGGATATGTTCTTTTCATTCAAACATTCGCATGCACGTGTGTACAGGGTGATGTCTAAAACACGTGGCTCTTCTGTGACAATATGAAAATAGTGCAGATGGGCCAAACCATTGTCATGCATGCATTCCACAAAGGAGGGATTGAGGCTCTCCTTTTTTTTGGAACCTTCACACATAAAATTGGCCCGTAATCTAAGACCTCCTGCTGACTGTAAGCTCACCATCCTCCCCCCTAAACTGGAGCAAGGGTGACATTATTCTGAGAATCTGTACTTGTTATCTTCCGATGCCTGATCTAATGATACCACCAAAATAATACAAGAAAGGTCTGATCTATCTGAAACTAATTAGAGATGCTAAATATTGTATTGTAGCTAAGGGAATTGGCAAAGCATCTGCTATACAAATTAGAGAGGACCTAATGTTTTTCTTTCCTTAGATTTATTATGTATTCGGAAAGTCAGCTTGGAAGATTATTGTTAATATTGCTGGTGAAGGTCACCCCGTCAGCTGAGGATTCATCTTAAAGGAATTGTGGCGTGTGCTGCTGCTGGTGTGAATTATCAAAATGACTTAGGCAGGGGACCAGCTGGACAAATGGGAAATAGTGATGAAAAACCCAAGGAAAGACATAGGTAGTGGATTGCTCTCTCTCTCTCTCTCTCTCTCTCTCTCTCTCTCTCTCTGGTGCATTTAGCCACAATCTCATTTCAAGAAGCAAGTGCTTCAGGACAGATCAATACTATTTGTATTGTGCACACATAAGAGAGGGTTTGAGCTGATGGGCTAGTGTGTGGGAGAAGCCTTCGCTCTAACTTTCCACAATTGATCCTCTGTCTAAAATCTGCATCAGTGTATTTATGGCAAGTCCCTTCGTGGCTTTTCATTTTAATCGACTAAAAGGCTTTACATTTGGGTGGAGAAAGTACAGCACCCTTGAGACCTCAGAAGACAGCAAAGTGGAAAAGAGATAGATGCAATGACCTTAAGTAAGGACATTGGCATGATAAGACTGTGGATCTGGGTACATCACAAAACAACAATCCTTCTTCAGTGAGAATAGCCCAGTAATTTAAGAAGTGTGGTTAGGACACCACGCTGGTCAGTATGACAGGCATCATCGTCACTGTCGGTATCTCGTCTCTAAGAAGAGTCTAATCTGCGCCACTCTGTGTAAGGACTAGTTGAACATGGGGGTCTCAGGCACTGACTGGCACTGAGGGCATCACCGCGGCAGCGGCCAGCCTGTATAACGTCACATGGAAAAGAAAACAAAGCCACGGGAGACTAAGGGAATCTCGTTTCTCCTCTAGACACTCCACCAGGCCCCAGATGCTCCTTGACTTGTCAGACAATGTGGCTTTTACACACTTGAATAACAACAATGACAAGTGAATCAGATGCCTCTATAGGTCACAATATACTGCAAAAAAAATACTGCAAGCGAGTTTAACAGTCTCATCATAGTCCGACTGCAGCATCTCATTAGTCGAGCTTTATTAAGCCTAATTTGGTCTGACGTGGTTTAATATACTTGTTTAAGCACAAATCACAAACTCATGCTTTCTCTACAGCGTATAGGGATTGAAGCATCTTCTTGGCTCATTCAGTCCTTACTAGTCAGTGTTAATTATCCTACTAGTTACTGCAAGAAAGATCCTTTTTAGAAATTGATAACATCTATTAATGATGATTCAGATGATTGCGCTGTCACAGATTAAATGGCAGACAAAAGAGGCGCACATCACAGCAGTGTGCAAAAAGCTAAAAGCTAAACAACATCAAATGAAGCAGGAACATTTCTGGGTAAAACAGAGAAACATGAAGGTAAATTACAGCCGTCTAATTTCCAGGCCAGATATGTAACATTGTGGCTTTTCATCTTTTAGTCAAAAAGCTTTAGACCTAAGAAGATTACAGGAGAGCAATCAACAATGTCGACGGATGCATGGGGGATGGATGATGTGTATGTGTGTGTGTGTGTGTGTGTGTGTGTGTGTGTGTGTGTGTGTGTGTGTGTGCATGTGCATATGAGTGTAGGGGGTTGTGAGCTGTTGCCTCAGAAATAGCTACTGAAAAACCACA
>JAOVYV010000050.1:15647720-15659706 GCA_025674545.1 Hassar affinis
CATTGTGGCTTTTCATCTTTTAGTCAAAAAGCTTTAGACCTCAGAAGATTACAGGAGAGCAATCAACACTGTCGACGGATGCATGGGGGATGGATGATGTGTATGTGTGTGTGTGTGTGTGTGTGTGTGTGTGTGTGTGTGTGTGCATGTGCATATGCGTGTAGGGGGTTGTGAGCTGTTGCCTCAGAATTAGCTACTGAAAAACCACAATCATTGTGTAGGATTAAGACAAAGCTTTAATACCGCACCCTGCTCTGCTCTGTTCAGCACAGGAGCTGAATGCCGGAGCAGTTGCCTGGATGGCCTAAAATAAAAATCCATACACTGCTCAGCACAGGATGAGGCTCAATTATTTCTCAAGAAATGGATGATGCAACATTCATTTTATTTGTTTCAGTCCATGCATGTCAGTGGTTTTAAGCAATACAACACACTTTTGCACAACACTGTCCCATAAGAAACTGGTTAGTAATACAGGGTTAGTAATACATGGCAGTGCTGTCACCCCAGTCGGCATATGGGTTGTAACATTACTTGACAAGTCCAATATTAAGTGTGCTGTCTTTGTCTTGTACGAGCTCAGCAGGGATGTGCAGTCGGACTAAATCTGCAAAACTACATCGATGTAAGTAAAATGTTTGCCTCGGAAGATCTCATAGATTCAATTTTCATACCTGCTTTCACCTATTATTCCAGCAGCACCAGTGATAATAATGCATGCAGACAACCCATGTATGTCACTTGTGTTTTACTGTTGCTGTGTGAGCTCAAGAATGACAGAAAGTGAAAAAAAAAACAAACTCGATGAACTCACCAATTCACCAAGCAACGGCCCAGCACATCAGAGATACTGCTGACAGATAGTGCCTCTTGCAGCCAGTGGTCTGGAAATGATTTGGGTGTCTAATAGGTGGTGCCTTTTGAAATTTCATTCTTCTACTAGGAGAAACGAGGAATCTGTGGTGCGAAGCTAGTGCATGCTATCAGCACATAATCTAAGAGCTAGTCAACTCCCGCTCTGACCTGATAACAGTGGCACAAGCAAGCAAACATCTGGGTATCCAGCATGAGCTGAGGATCACTTCATTTTCCTCCCTCCTACACACTCACTCTTTCTCTCACTGACTCACAACACTCACTCCTGGTGCCCACCTGGTTCTTTAATTCCAAGGATAAAATCCTGAGATTTTGCTGTCACAGAGTACCGTAATGAAATACATTAATATTCAGAACAAGACTTTTAGGCACCTCATGATTTCTTTAGGCTAAATCAATACTTTTACAATAATTCTTATCAGAATCTTTCCTAAATTGTACATGATGTGGTTTATATATTACAATAATTATTGCTTGCAATAAAAGTATTAGATTATAAAAATACTGCTTGCAATAAAAGTATTAGATAACACTTCAGAACGGTGTGTGTGTGTGTGTGTGTGTGTGTGTGTGTGTGTGTAAATAATGACTACAGTAGACAACATTAGCAGCCCTTTATTTATTGTTCTCATATTCTTACTATATATTGTATGTTTTTGCAACGTCTTCCTAATGACTACTGTATGAATGCATTATGAATGCATTAGTAACTGATTAGTGAATTAAGACCTGTGCACTCAATCAGTGTCGACATAATATACATAAAAAGATAACACCTTATAAATAGCTGTCCTGAGTGAATGTGCTTAAACACAAATAACACATGCTAAGTAACATGACAGTTCAACTCAATGACACACATTTTTGGATATTTAAGGAGACAATTCCAAAGAAATGAAGTGGCGTGTAAATATGCGAATTCAATTACACACATTTCAATTTCATATAAACATTTTTCAGACAATGAAAAACATTGTTAAGACTTTGTTATTAAGGGTAACACACATTTTCAGGGATAGTAGTTATTACGCAGTTATTATTATTTAATAACACTAAATAAAATACTTAAAAACCTAACATTAATATTAATGTTAAAGTTGCCAGATAATGGCAATATTCATTAGTTACTATAGGCACCTATTAGTATTATATCAGTCTATTAGTCTAGCCTAATATGTGAACTGCTATAGTGCAGTGTTACCAGATTTGATCATTAAATTCTATGCTAAATTGTTTTATATTGGTTATATATAGCTATTCTTTGGCCACTGTAGGCTGTAGGTGGATGAGTAGTCTACAGGCAGAAAGTCATTGTAAATTATGAGTGTCATTTCCTTGTAAACCTTATACAACCCTATATTTGGAGTGAAGGCATCTAATAAATCTTTTCTCCTGCAATAATGAATGCAGGCCAGTTGCAGCCCAATACTGCTGTAGCTAGCTAATTGCCTCTGAATTAAATGCTGCTAGGGCACTTCGCCAAGATGAAGTAAGAAGAGAGTCTTTGGTGAGGGATAGTGGCCCTTCCGTTGAGAGGTTTCAAATCTGCCTGAATCAGGAATGCCGGACACTGCTCCTAAGCAAAAAAAAAAAGCCTCCCTCCTACTCACAGCAGGTGGATCTTTTGATTCGTATCCAATGAAAAGCTCATGCTCATTTCCATACAGATGCCTCCTTCATTGCAGAGGAAGCTCCCCTCCACCCCCACCACAACACAACACTCCATTCCAACAAACCAACACAGCAACATCGCATCCATCGCCTTCAGAAAATGCTTCCCTACGCATCTCAATTTTTCCTCTCGATTTATCTTCCAGCAATTAATTAGCCATTTAAGCAGCACCACTCTAAACACTCTATTACAGCACTCAGAGATGGCAAAGCCAGTGAAAGGGCATGCAGCCTTTTGTAGGGAGGTGTCTTGGATCTGGCTTCTGCTCTGTTCTTATGGGTGTCTCAGGGGGAAAAGGACAGAGGTGCCCTGTTGGACACAGCAACCACGGCAGGACAAGCGAGTGGCACAAAGCTCTTTTAAGTAGGAACCCAAAAGCCCCTTGCTAGCCCTCATTTCCTTTAAGAAATATGCCAGATTCCAACCTAAAACTGTATTTACTCATCATCACCATAAAAAGAACAGTGATATCCACCAGTTATAATACCCATTGTACCAGACTCTCAGGAATAAAAGATCACAACCTACACTCTGCAACATTGTTCTCCTTCTTTCCTACAGTCTGCATCCTTGTTTGTCTTGATCTGCTACGCTGTGCAACCTGAGCCTCCATAAAGGCCATGTGTGGTGGCTGCATGCCAAAGATTACGTCCTTCTCATATGATTTTCATTGAGGATGAAGCTGAGTGCCTCTGCAGAAGGCCACATTGTACCCCTTAGTTAAGACAACATTTATACATACAACACAAAGTATAACCAAGAGGGTGATAACAGTGTGCTTTACCTAACATACCACTACGTGTGGATGCCAAAATGGGAGACAGTATAACTTTGAATGTGTACTGATGGTGGACTGACACGTTTGGGAGACTCACCTGGGTAGAAGTCTTTGGATTTGGACAGCTTGATGGTGGCACCTGTCTCTTTCTGTAGCTGCACAATGGTCTGGCCTCCCTTGCCAATAATAGAGCCTGCAGCATAGCTGGGAATCAGCACCTTCAAGAAGTACTCGCCTTCTTCTGAAGAAAGAAAAAAAAGGAAAATAAAGTTAAGGCATCTGATCAAAGCATTAAGCAGGACATGATCCAAGTAATGTCTCTTCCATTATACATGTAATAATTTATTGTTTCAGCACATTTCAAATCAAAACACAGAATATTACTTTATTGACTACTTTCAGAACAATGAACAGATGTTAGCTCATGAATTTCATGTAAAACTTTTTTTAGTAAAACTTTCAGTCCACCTTATGATTCAGTTATTTAACAGTAAGGTCTTAGTGGAGCCGATGATAGGGCTTGGGAAGTTTCACTCCTAAAGCAGCTGCAGTTTCAAAAAGCATAAAAAAACCTTGCAAACTGTGAAAAGATTCATGGGGACAGTTGGGTCAGGAACAGTGGACCCGCTACCCACTAGTGTTCTGCCAATGGTTTTGCTATACTATAAAAATTGATTTTACTATAATCTAGCCTGTAATTGTAACTCATGCAACACAGGATAGTTAAATATCAGCCAATATACAAACTAAAATGTATCTACTTTTACAGAAGCTTATCAGAAACTCATAATTAACCAAAGCAACACTGTGCATAAATCTTACAAATAAAAAAAAAATGTAACTGACATGGGCTTGTAAAGAACAATGGCAGCTTTCACAGGATGTTTTTGGGACCAAACAGATCTCAAAATAATTGTATACAAATCTGGACAAAGGTTATGGATTTGTTCAATTTCCTACACGTGAAATCTTAGAATGGGATTCAAATACTAACACTGCGCCATCCACGAGTAACGTGTATACCTTTTCACACATTTAGCTGTGTGAATTTGCGAATTAACAAGCTTGAGGTCATGATGGATCAAACAGTAATGTATTCACACACTATTCACTACCTATAATTCACAGCATGCAAAGAGTTTGGAGGCAGGTAGAGTCTTTACAGTCAGAGAGCTATTGTAAAGAATAAAAATAGTGAGAAAAGAGGACATACAGGCCTAGAAAAGGCTGCTGCTCAAGTGTGTAAGGCTTCTTATTCAGGTCAGTGGAGCCGCTGTGTGCACATATTCGGTGCTCTGACTTTAACATGACATTGTATCCACCCACTACAGCCGCTTGAGGACATGCCTAATATCCAAGTGCTATTAATCCATGCCGGCTCCCACAAGACGGGTGCATTAGATTGGATTGGAATTCTGGAAGAGTTATTTATCTTTTGCAGTCATTCATTTGGACAAACTAAGCTATGCAAGCTAGCGGCCAAATACTGTTAGTAAAAAAAAAATAGTAAATAGTAAATAAAATTAAAACACAGCTGAAGAAACAGTGCAACAATACAAACATGCATGGTGTACACAACACTGCCGAGGCATCATTGGCACCAGAAAGAGCCATGAGGGGCTGTGTCAGTCTGATAAAAAAAAAAAAAAACATGCTCAGACTCACTAAGGTCAGAAGAATGAACAGTTCGGGATATAAGTGCGGATGTTGCATGGATTAGCATTAATAATTGGGTGGGTTTAACAGTCTCTTAATTATCTAATTGTCTTGTGGTAATCCTTTTAGCATCGCCAGGCTGTCTACAGTATCAGTATGTGTGAGAAGCTTACTCTGTGCAGAACTTAGATAAAAACAACAAACACACACATCGCCGTTTTGGGATTTAACCCTGACTAATCATACCGCAAAGATGAAAAAGAACCTAAAATTGAACTTTATTACACAGATACGTAAGGATGGGATTTACATAAGGATGATATGTGTTTCTCTGACCTGAGCCCCAGTGCTGTTTTGAGATACCATGGCTTGATTCTCCCCATGAATTAGCACAAGTCATTTTTTTTGCAATGACCCAGATATCCTAGAAGTGAGACTGCCCTCCATTTGATTTTGATGTATCTAAATTTAATCACCCCTAATTAATAGGGCAAGTTGAATTAATAATGTATATACTGCATACTTAAGTGTTGTTGCAGCAGAAATATCTAATAAAGAGGACTATACCACATGCTTAGTTTACTCCTAATGTACCATGATCGAACACATAGATTTCCAATTTCCACTGCAGCTTGAGCATACAGTCAGAACAAAGAGCTGCTCTCTGAAAAGCTGGGTCCTAAAGGTAAGACCATTGCACCACATCCTACTATTTTAAATTATTACAATTGTTAGATTTCAATGACCCTAAATTCAACAACCAGCTCTAATTGAAAGCCTTTAGGTTTTTTATGTACATATTTATTTATATGAACCATTGATCTCAATAGAGTAGATCTGAGATTACTGCAGAGAGACAAAGACTTGTCTCTTACATCTAATCAGCTGTTACCATCTCATCTGCGAGGAAATGAATCTGGAAACATACTCTGAAAACAAATTTATCTTATAAACGTTCATGCGCCATCTCAGCCCAAACCGTTTGCTCTTATAACTCTGACCACTTCCATACTGCGTGCTGCAGGTTTAGTTCAATTTCAATTTTATCATCTTCTATTTGCCAAATCAACCAAGGTAAGAATTCATAATGCTTTTCTCGCTCGGTCTTTTAACAGGTGCATTAAAGTAAATGCAGCGGGCTGCTGGAAACAGAAGCTGGAGCACACTGCACTGCAGGTCAAAACAGAACGCCAGATCCCTCTGTGCTAAAACACTCAGACCAGCATTCCGCCTCTCAGGATTTCCCTGGGTAATCCCAGGTAGTGTTTAATTTCTGCCAAATACAGAAAATCTTTGGTCTGGATCCGTGTTACCGCAGGGACTCCCTATTCTAACCCAGCAACACAGGGCAAGGACTCTGCAGGCCAAGTTTTAACAGGAACAACGTTATTTCCTGTTGCTTGTCTACACAAGCCAGGCTGGAAAATCTCATCCTATTTCCTTTAGCTATAGTGTAACCGAAAGCAATGTCTCCAATCCAGCACTTCCGTTGTGTGTTACAGAAAGAACACGAGCTTGTGAATGAGAAAGCTGGTACAAAGGATTGGCTGCTTTTACTGTCTGTGTATATACATTTATTAAGTCGATCACTATATATACACCAAACGGGTATCAGGTACAAACTGTCATGCATAAACAAAGTGACTGGTTGCTAGGAGTTCTGGAGAGATGGGACACCCAGAATAGGTAGCATCAGCCTGGGGATTGAAGGTTCAAATCCCGGGATCTTGTGTCAGGAGCCGTGCGGGTCAACAAGCCAGGCTATGGCTAGAGAGCAATAGGGGCAAATATAGTTCCAATAAGCTAGATAACACATGATGAGGACAAATCCCGGCTGCTATTACATACAGTATGTTGTGCATACCTGTCTTAGAACAACTGCGTACATTTGTTAAGATGTAATGAAATCATGAGGAATTAAGCCTTCACATATCGATGCCGTGTGGCAGGATTTTGTAACGGTCTGTCTCATAAAGTGCCTGACTAAAATATATACCAACGTATTAGATAGTGGTCATTATTTTAGTATAGAGTAAGGCAAGCGCGAGGCAACTGTTCCCTTTCTGGCAGGGAGAAATGGCATAAAGATAGAACCGAATCGTATCCTTTTTTCGAGTTGTTCGTTTCATTGTTCTCATTCATATTCATCGAGCGCCCCATGCTCCATTCCGCCGCAGACAGACAGAGCGAGGTGAGCCTCTCATCCAATCCCGTGCTGCCCTCTCAGTAGTGCGGCCCACCCAAAGTCCCCCGCCCTTGCAGAGATTTTTTTTAATCTTTGACGCAGTGCTTTAAAAAAAGAGGAGGAGGAAAAAAACAGCGCCCCCTTTACATTAATATCATTCGGAGATCAATAGACAGACACGGCGGTCCTTCGGAAGCTAATCAATGGCCACCACCGACGAAGAGAAGGAAAAGGATGAGTGAGGCTCAACCAGAGCAGGAATTTGTAAGGACGCAGAGGGATGCTTGCCATGGGAAAAGTGATAAAAGAGCTAAATGCACGGCTTCCGAAACTAATAACTGCAGCAGCAATGCCGCATGGTTAATCAGGGGGCTGGTCACAAATGCAGCTGTATGAGGATGGCTGTACAGCTCTGTCAGTTGTGTCTGAATGGAGCGAGAAGCAGCTATTTGTCCTCCATGTAAATGTCTGAGGGGGTTGGGGAAAATCTTCAAACCCAGCTGGAAAATCATGTTTATGTAAGATCTGTTTTTGACAGAGCTCTACGGCCTACTTTCTTAAATGATGAGAAACATGTAAGCTATTACTTGAGTGTGTGAATCAGTGGGAGCAGTACTAAGAAAACGCATAAGAAAAATGTCCCTTATAGAACATCTAACAATACACTTCCTGTGCCAAGAGCTCTACCTTTCTTTCATCTTCCTAAATGTCTCTCACTCTGGCACACACACACACACACACACACACACACACACACTTCCACTGTCCCATTTTCCATAAGAGGGTCACTGTCCCCTTACGCTACTCACCAAGGACACCTGCACCCACTGCAAGAGTGTACAAGATGTCTCCTGTGCCAGCGCTTTCACTTAAGAAATTACCACACATTCTACCTTATATATGGCATTAGAGCTCCGGGCACAGCTCATGGAAACCAAGAGCAGCTTTATAGTGGTGATGGGGCTAAAACAGCACCACTCCTCTAATGATTTTCTGGCAAGCAAATGACTCTCTGTTTTCTGCCAACTTTCTCTCACTATGCGTAAAAAAGCTTTTACAGGCAACATATAAAATATAGCATGATGAAATTTCTGTAAGGAATCATGAGTTGTTGTGATTATTATTAATATTATTAATATTATTATTACATATATAGAGATCCATTTTTGTTGTAAATGTTTTATATTCGCTTCAACATCAAAAGCATTAAGCAAATATGAAATAATAACATTTCATCTATTTCAATTGTTCTCAGTAAATGAATTTTTTTTTCAAATTAGAGTACTTATGCCATGCTGTTATGTGAAGCGTAATGTGATTATTAGATACCGAAAATGAATCAAGTGTTATTCTCGTTATAGCTGTTCAGCATTAGATCATATTAATCATATATTATAATCATACACCAACCCAAGAGCTGTATTTTCCTTAATTGTAAAACATGCAATATATCCTTACCATGTTTGTTCTGCCTTTACTGGATTACAGCATGCAGTACATGTAAGCCCAAATTTACCATACATTTAGCATAAACGTATACGCTGAAAAACGGCACATGCTAATTTGACAGATGTGTGTATGGCAAACCAATTTAACAACGGTCTTTTGTTAGAGTTATTTTTTAGCCCATCCAGTTCTAATATTTCCACTGATATTTTTGTTCTAATGTTGTATTATTTGATCAGTATTAAGTAGCTCATTAATGATCACCTGATATAGTATTTTGTTTCAGAATAATTCTTTTTTGTACCAAATGATGGACTGCTTTTCTTATTTTAAAATAGTGCACATTAAGGATAATCTTGATATCACCAACATATTCTAATGTATTAGTAGACACATGTTAGTGTGGCTTAATATCAGGGCATAATGCTGTATATATCAGCAGGTTCAGCAGTGTGAGATTCTGAAGGATAAGACGCCTGTACTGAAGATCCTAACAGCCATTTCATTTGGCCAAATGGATGGTGTTTGTGTATAATGCCTCCCACGGGTGCAGCATGGGCTTTTTCCTCATTGCCAAAGCAGCAAACATCGATATCCTCACATGTAAACGCCAGGCAGGAGAAAAGGGTGCACAAAGCCAGCAGGGTTAATGTGGAGTAAAAATGAATATACTGTTCTATAAATTAAACCGTGTGGGCCTATTTTAAAAATAGGTCTGCTGGAGTTACAGCGAGCGGAACTGGAAATGTCTGAACACCCTGAGCGCGATGCTGACACGTTAATGGGTTGCCATGCCAATGGTTACGTCCAACACCGTACATGGCCTACCGCAGAATACAGCCTAGCATCCTATAGGGTATTGTGTTAAAAGGCTATGAACTAGTATTCTGACCTTTTATTTTTAAACACAGGTGTGCGTGTGTGTGCGCTTGGCTGTAGGCAATAGGACCGTCCCGGATGTCTTCCCATGTTTTGTAATGATATTAATATTTGTGGTTATATTAGTGATGATCGTCTTTAGCACAGTGTTCGGGTAAAAATGATATCTGTAAAGTGAACCTGCAGTATCCTGAAGCACAGCGTCGGGAAATCGGAAGCACTGATTTATAAATGCAAGGTCATTCGCGGTGATGCCAAGGATGCGCTCGTCGTTTCCCCATCGCTCAGCCTTAAAGGCATTCCTTCCTTTCCTACCATTCAGAGATATATATACATATAAATACATATATATTTACTATACTATACTAGACTATACTATAGCCTATATATAAAATCCGTCTAAAGTGTGTTTATTGGCGCTTTTCCTTCAGCCCTACAGGCTGTATACTCTCCAGCCATCACTAACATCAAAGGCCGCTGTGATTAGAAAATGGACGCACTGTGTTGTCAAAGCCCATATCAGAAAAATGGTTGTTTTCATTCTGAACCTCACAACACCCTGACGCGTTTCAACCTATCCTTGAGACGGTGCGCGAATTAAAATGGGGAAATGAACCTGCCGCTACGGCGTCCCTGTAACCGCGCCGCGGTAAAAGCGGCTCAGGAGCGAAGGCCGCTCGCGCGTTCTCTTACCCCCCGTGTTGGTGCGCTTGGTGCTGCTGGCCTCGGTCGGCGTCTCCAGCGGTCTCTTGCGGGAGTCCGGCGGGTCCGACTCCATGTGCGGCTGCTGATTGTGGTGGTGCGGATTGGAGAAAATGCCGTTTTGCTGCACTGCCCCGCCGGCCATCATTTTCTCACAGACTCCGATACTCCGCCGCGCTTCTCCGTCGCAGGACGCGTGTCGAACCCGATCCTGTCCGCCAAGTCCGAGCCTGGGATACGAGCAGAGCTTCGAGCTGCGGGCGCGCCGATCTGAGCCGTGGGCTTCGATACAAATACGCTATAAGTTCCTTCAGAAAGGCGGCAGAGGAGCAGACTGAGCCCTGCTTCCACAGGATTCACATGAACATTCAGGAGCAGGTTATTGTTCTGTCCGGTGGGTTCCTATTCCCTCCTATACACGACCAGGCTTTGCTTTGTCTTCTGTAATGGTGCTCTCCTCATGCATAGGAGAAAGTACCCTTAGTCCCCAAAGACGGATATAAGAAATGGATCGAATAAATAATAAGAAAGGAAAAGAGGCAAAACAAAAGATGCTGCGTCTGAAACGCTCCTTATCTCTTGCATGAACGGAGCCTCGAGTGATTTGGGGTTAGGGATGTCAGGAGTCCGGAGAGGAGGAAGATGCGGTGTGTGCGGTACTGGCGCTGACGGAGTGCGTGCTTTTCCCCGGATCGTGTGACTGAAAGATGCTGTAGTCTCGCGCTCACAGCATCTCTGAGCCTGCCGTCGGTGAGTCGAGTGTCTCGTGACGTCACACAACTCGACGACAAAGGCCCGCCTTCAGCGAGCTGCGATTGGACGGCTGCGTTTTTGTCTGACGAATCAGGTAAGTCATATGATAATTAGGAAGGGCGGGCGGGCCAGGCGCGCGAGCGTCGCTTTAAGAGCCTGGGCATTAAAATTCCAGCACCACGACGCTTTCTCAACCAGTGCAGTATGAGATTACAGTAGCGATCATTGTGGCAATAAATTTTGCAATAAACTTATGAAATGTTCAACATAAATCTGCAGGGCTCGTTTAAAATAGGCTGCTCACTCAAACGGTAGCACCAAAAATTAGCTACCTAGCTAAAGAATGGAAAAATATTAAGACCACATTTCCTTTCCTACCGAGCAGATACAAGCAGAAACAAAGCTCTTTCATAGCTATAAATCAGATGCTTCAAAGGAGTGAACCCTTTGTCTGAGCACCTGTTCATAATAAGGGCCAGCTGTTAAAAAAGCACAGTCAAACTGACTGAAGGTCCCAGTGGCATAGCAAGAAAACACATTCCTGAGAAAATATTACAGTTGATATAGTAAATTATTATATAAGCCAGTGAAATCAAAGCTAGATCAAAGATACATACAACATGCATAGACAGATTGTACATACACCTGCTATTTTTAGAAAAAAACATGATCCTGTTCATCAGTCTATCTAAGATGAATTAACCTGGCAAAATGTAATTATGTCATTTATAGACATGGCGTGTTAAACCAAATGCAAGCACTGTCATATATTAATAATATATTAATAACAATATATTTATAAACAGGGCGACACGGTGGCTCTGTGGGTAGCACCGTCGCCTCACACCAAGAAGGTCCCGGGTTCGATCCCCGGGTGGGGCGGTCTGGGTCCTTTCTGCATGTCCTCCCTGTGTCCGCGTGGGTTTACTCCGGGTACTCCGGTTTCCTCCCACAGTCCAAAGACGTTAGGTTGATTGGCGTCTCTAAAGTGGCCCTAGTGTGTGAGTGTGTGTGCCCTACGATGGATTGGCACCCTGTC
>JAOVYV010000050.1:15679594-15694129 GCA_025674545.1 Hassar affinis
CAATGGGGGTTAGGTGCCTTGCTCAAGGGCACTACAGCCAAGTCCTGTCAGTCACGGGAATCGAACCCGGGACCTTCTGATCACGGGGCAGACACCCAAACCACCAGACCATGACTGCCCCAAATTTGTATGTAAAAGACATAAAATACATTGCAGCTCTAGATTAGACTATATCTGTGTGATGGATATTTTATCTGTTTGACTTTGTTTGGATTTGAAATGAATGACGTTTATGCACTTTACTGTCATTTACTAAAAGCCTGGGTACACTTTTATATGTGTTTATATGTTTTATATGTCTGTTTTTCCTGGTGTGTCTATTTATGTATACGAGTGTGTGTGAGATCACATACAGATCAAAGCTGGTCAGCTCTGATCCAGTTTAAGTGAAGTTTGTCAGACCTGGTTGCATGTTGATGTTGCACAGACTCCATGTGAGGGGCCCGAATGAAGGCTATATCTTTACTCAACATCACCTAACACCTGCTGCTCTGTACCATTTGTCTCCTGATACCTTCTACTCCGATATCCCTCCATCTGCATCTAGTTTTATCCAAATAAAAACACTGGAGGAAGCATTCATATATATCATTTCACACATTTTTATTACTTGCTATTTTTTCACAGAAAGCTCTATTTTGTCTGCTTCTTGACGTCCATTTAGTATGCTAAGAAAACATGACATTTAGACAGGAGACTAGACAGTGTTGGCTAATTCATATCTGTTTTGCTTTGGGTCAAATGAATTTAGAGGCAACAATGTTCTGTGTCTATAAATTAGAACACAATTGATGCAGCTAATCACAGTTAAGATCTTGTTTTATAGTTTGATAAGGCATGCCAGGTGTTTCAGCTTGGCTTAAACTTAAATCTGCAGAAAGGCCAATATTGGTCATCTTGCAGTTCATTTAGAGGTATTTTCCATTCAGTACACATCATCTGTGTTTGTTCACTTGTTTTTGAAGGACCCTTTGCTGATTGAAATAAATATGTTCAGTTTGTTGGCCAGCTTCTGGGGCAGGTCATTGTAATCAGATTTTGTGTAATTGTATGAACTCATGCTAGCCAGAAAATTTGTCTCTCATTCTCGAAAGTTTCCCAATTGGGCTGCATTTTTAAAATCTTCTATTTACAGCATGAAAGGATTTGAAAGAAGTCAGTTTCTCCCAATCCCTTGTATCACCTGACAGTGCTGTAAATCAGTTTGATTTTATTTTCATATCCACCCCTAAAACGAGTGGAATGCATCTCTTTAGAGAATTATTAACACATGGTGCTGCATTGCATTGTACATTTTACACTGACCAATTTGCTTCCATGCAGCTGTTTGGAAAACAGAACCAAACACACACACACACGTGTGTGTGCGTGTGTGTGTGAGTGGTCGTAGCTGTTGAAGGAACAGAGAAGAATGGCTTGAGAGATGGACCAGTGATTCTAATCAGTATTATAGGCTGTGCAAGCTTGCAACTCTCTGGCTTCCTCAACTAGGCCCCTTGGCTCCATGAGCATTGGGTTGATGATCAAGATGTTGCTTGAACTTGCAACATAATCACTGCTATCAAGGCAGCTGACTGAAAAAGCTGGAAAGTTCAGATCTTCTCAACATGAAGACATGATCTATTCTGAGCATTCATTTAAAGTCCTGTGCAGTCCAGAAGTGTTGTGTAAAAAAAAAATGAAGAGTGAGGTGCTCTAGTTATGCCTTTCCAGGAAGCAGACATCTCCCTTTATCTGAATGTTCAAATGGCACAATAGCCTGCACAGTTCATGAATAGCTGACACACAGTTGCCACAATAAAAACCGGTGCAGTGGTGCCCTAGCTGAGGTCTCAAAGTATATTGGTCCCATTGAAAAAGAAGGAGCCTAAAACCCACAGTTAGATCTGCACACACTTTCTGTGAAGTTCAGTTTGTTTACCCATGCAGCTGTGGTATGCATTGTGTGTCCAGGTGGTTCATGTCTATCGACCTGAAGGACACAGACTTTCACATCTGCTTTGCCAAATCTCAAGTTCACATTTCCAGCTCATCCCATACTGACATACTGAAAACAAGTGCTTGAAAGAGAACTTTAGGTCACATCTGTATCCCCAGTTCCTTTATCCTGAGGCAGAAGTCCTGTCTCCATGGCACAGCCGTCATTTTTGCTAGCCAGTCACAGATGGCATAATCAAATGTTGTTTCTGGAAGACAGCTTGACTGCCCATAATCTAAATAGTTCATTTTTTGTCCTACAAACACTTTCTGTTGCCTGTGGATTGTGCAGCAAATGCTTGTGGTCAGAGATAAAGCAGTAACTTGGACATGCTGAAAAGAAAAGCAGAAACTTGTGTGGCCTTGTTTGTCTGTGATCTAAACCGTCCTCATGCCACCCACTATGATTGTTTCCTCTAGCTCATCCTCTACAGTGCTTCTTTTTGATTGGAGAGTGTCAGGAGGTGGTCACACCTTAAAATAAACCTGAACAGTTTCTAAAGACAATACACACACATGCACTTGGCATTTTTGTTGGACAGAAATAAATCTTGATTTAGAGGCTTGCTATTTCACAAACATTAATCTTTGTATCTTTTCTGTTAATATTAGTTGAGTTGGCAGCACATGAGCAGCCGGCTGTGTAGCCAACTCTGTGGTAAAATTAAACAGGAGACTTTTGATTTCACTGATAACTATGGGGCAGCTACGCAAAGGGATAAATGAGCATTTGTACATTTACGGGAGAAGCTTCTGGTAGGTTGGCTAAAAGAGATTTACCGCTTCATGAGACAACGATACAGACTTTGTGCAATCATCTTCCTTACGACTCGGTCCTCCCTGGATGAGCCTATGTGCTTTCCCTGCAGAACGGCGAATCACTCTGCCACAGGCAGGTGTTTCAATATTGACCCAGTGACTATGTTCTGATGTCAGTAAGGCCTCCGTCATTGTTCTGTACAACAGCACTTTTCAGCGGGCAGGGAATTGGAAGAAGTGCGGGTGCCAGTGTTATATTTGGATGGAGCCAGTCATTTATCTAATCTGCCAAGGAAGAGCAAGAGTGTGAGGAGTGGAGCATGAGGTTGTTTGTGCACTTGGAGCATCTGGGTCCAACATTGTGTCAACAGTGAGGAAAAAAGGGATGGGCACTGCTAGCATTTACCTTTCAGCCAAGGGGACTGGACAGTGAAAACAAACTCAGAAATTTAATGGCTCACTTTATGGGAGAGGGTTGGAGTTGGAGGAATGGATATACAAGACGGGGTTCTTGTCAAAATGTCTCCATCATTCTGTTTGTCTCTGGTGAAAGCAGAGGGCTTGAATGGCCATGGCAAGGCTGACCCAGTGTAGTTTCTAGAGCTTCATCTTCATCAAATTAGTTCTATATTTACACGTGTCTGGACTTCAGAAACAAAATGATGGTTGGTGTAAAACATAGAATGAGGGATATGCAGACATGTGCAAGCTTTTTGAGCATGTTTGTAATGAACACTGACATACTCGCATAATTTCACAACCCTATTATGGATGAGATATGCTCTGCTGTGAGGAAGTAGACTATCAGTACATACAGTTCATGGCTTAGGCAGTGGAAAAAAGGAAATGCCACAGATAACTCTAGGAGGCTGAATTTATGAAAACAGTGCTGAAAGAAACACAAGCAGCTTAAGCTTCAACTTGGAGAGTTGTAGCTGTGAATTATATATCCCCAGTCTGGTTCAAAAAGTACTAGCTAATAAATTAATCTTTTTCATTAGGATACTTGAACAGGAAAAGCACGAAACTCTGCAGAGTGATGAATCCAGGCACTGGAGATACAAGTGCCGGATCTACACTGCTACTTTATCTCAGACTTCTCTATTGTGTGTGTGTTTTTGTTTCTGCATGTGCAGGTTTTTCGAGTGGTTAGTGTATGTTTGGGAAGTCCTCCAGACACTATCTGTTGGGAGTACAGGGACAAGGACAAGACCTTCTACCGCAAAGGGCCTTTGACGCCTAAGGAATTTTATATACAGCACGTCAAGCCTATCTACAACCTTAAAGACAAGGTACAGCCCTGAACAATCTCCATTAAACATCCTTCCACATTTCTTCCCTATCAGTAGTGTGAATTATTGGCTGTGATACCCCCTCTTTTCTTTTCAGGTGTGCCTTGTGAATGACCCCAGGCCTCAGAATCCCTTTGGGAAGTTGTACAGTGTGGAATACTTGGGAAACATGGTGACTGGATGCATCACACGTTATAACAATCAATCCATTGAGATCCTGAAGAAAGCTGCTGCTGATTCAATCAAGGATGGAGAGGTACGGCGTGGGTCTGTGCATTCTGATAATACCTTGTGTTGCAGCTGAATATTGCACCAGATTCGGATGATTCCTAGGATGGTCAAATATTTATTATAAACTTTGCTTAGTTTTGGATAATCAAATGGTTATTTGATCATCCTGGCATTAAACCAAGCAAAAAATACATGCACTTTAGAGCGGGACCACAGAACCAAAAAGATGCACACAATTCAATGAATTGAAATGAATTCAATTCAAATTTATTTATACAGCGCTCTTTAACAATATATATTGTCTCAAAGCAGCTTTACAGAGTCCTAGAGTAACGGACTGAAACCCTGCTGAGCAAGACATAAACTGGCAGGAACGCTGCTAATAGCTACAAGCAGTATTCGCTTCATGAGAAAATGTAATTGATTAAAAAGCTTTAGGGTAAAAAGCATAATAAGAACAAACATGGTGGGATTTAGCAGTAAATTGGACAACTGTTACTACTGACACACTGCCTTCTTCCCTTGTAATCATTGTCCTACTTACAGGTGTCTTTGTGTTCTCTCTTGATCTCTGGCAGGCTGTGTGGTTTGGCTGTGATGTAGGAAAGCATTTCCATGGCAAACTGGGCATCAACGACATGAACATGTGAGTGTCATCAGTATTCTTTATAAATGTGAGAAGAGTGTGAGAGAGACTGAGCGTTACTGTGTGTGTTATGGCATTAAAGTTTAAAGTTACATCATCCTGAGGTGTTCTGTATGTTGGTGCATAGGTTTAACCACGAGCTGGTGTTTGGTGTATCGGTAAAGAACCTGAACAAGGCAGAGCGGCTGATCTACGGAGATTCCCTGATGACCCATGCCATGGTCCTTACTGCAGTTACTGACAAGGTACTGAACACACAAGAAGCAACACAAGAGAACTGACAAAAGTGACAACATGGATAGGGATGGAATCTGCTGACTTTCATGCTCGCTTGGTGGCCATGGTATCGTTTTCCCTGTACCCTGTGATATGTGATATGTAGGAACTGACACACAATAAGAGACACTACAAAATTACAGCACTATGAAATTCTGTAACTAGTAAACAGAAGTAATGTGTCCCAGCGGGATGCAAGCCTGCATATTTAGTTAAGATCCCTTTGTGCCCCCCTCTAAATTTTTTTTTTCTCTCTTCCTCTGCATTTCTTTTCTATCCACTCTGTTTACTATTCTTTTAATCTCCGGTATTTGAAATTACTGTCGATTTCCCTG
Source organism: Hassar affinis (assembly GCA_025674545.1). Taxonomy (NCBI): domain Eukaryota; kingdom Metazoa; phylum Chordata; class Actinopteri; order Siluriformes; family Doradidae; genus Hassar; species Hassar affinis. The sequence continues at coordinate 15,685,111 of JAOVYV010000050.1, forward strand.
ACAGCTGTGTATAGATTTTCCCCGCTCTGTCCCTCTATCTGTCTTTGTCTCTGTCTCTCTCTCTCTCTCTCTCTCTCTCTCTCTCTCACTCACTCACTCACTCATAGCTGGGTAAGGGTTGTGTTCCACATATCCAGTCACTAAGGAGTGGGAAATTTTGCTCTGGAAAGAGCAAAGATTAGGTACAGGGAAAGAGAGCTGTGAACCATATGTTCCAAAGTCCCAGAGCCAAGGGAATACTTGACACTGAAATTTATTAGCTGTTCTTGCTGGTGATCTGCTAATGTAAAAGCCAATGTAGTCACAGAAGCCTTGGGATTTGCTTTCTTTACCGTGTTCATTATAAAGTCTGTCACTGCATTATACAATACAATCTACAATTTCAGTGTTTTCTGAGACGGATTGTTCAGCAGGACATTTTGCATTTTTGTAATAATTTCTGTAATACTCAGTAAAGCTCACACACTTGAACATGGACTTGATTAAACATTGTAGAGTTATTTTGAGGTGGTTTTTTTTTCTCGTTTAGGACGAAAAGGAAGGATGCTACACAAAGTGGAGAGTGGAGAACTCGTGGGGTGATGATCGTGGGAACAAAGGTGATGTTTCTCAGGTGTTCTGGGTGTAATTTGTCTAGTCACATGCTACTCTGCATTATATTGTCTGAAGATATTTGCCTTTTCAGATGGGCTAATTTAATTTGCAAAAGGATTACATCATGGAGCGCTCCTTCTCTCCTTTGTTATGAGTTTGTATTTGAGGAAATCTGTCTCTCATGTCATGTATTTTTGATTCTGGAGCCCTGACTCACTCGTTCAAGACACTCAGTATATTATCTTTTAATACTCCTCCTACATAGCACTAAGCAGAATTACAGTTTCTGGGACTTTCATGTCTCCATGACTATCTAATATTATACATTTTTGCCATCATGACTTGCACCTATGCACTTTAGTACAATATATCTTAAAAGTAAAGAATCACATTCCCTGTTACTACATGGGCATATTCTTTATCTTAGTTGTACAGTTTACTTATATTTGTAACATTTCCCAATCACTACTGTCCCAACAGTCACACTGTCCCAATCATTATTTGCTGAAATTGCCCCATTCTAAATACCTGGGTTTTTCCATGCAAAAATCAAAATTCCATCAGCATATAGGCCTATTTTGTATATGGAACACAGTTAATTATAGAAACATCCTTCCTTGAAAAGTAATAAAGGGTATGATAGCTTGTGTAATGTATTCACATTTACTTTCTCTTCATTTAAAAAGCCCTACATTCTTGCCCAGCTTATGAAGGTTTTTTTTTTTTTTTTTTTTAGCTCAGTCATGCTTTACAGATCTTTTGCTTTCAGACTGAATCATCATCTGTTTAAAAGTTCAAAGTTTGCTGAAACTTCACAGAATACTAATTCCATTATTCTAGAAACTCCGGTGAATGCTGCAAAATTCTCCGGTTTAAAGTGCAGAAATGAGGCATTTCAAATGAATCATGGCTGTGCATGAGTACATTTTCATTTGAATAAATCATGCCATTTTTGTGGCTTTGAAACAATATTTGTTTGACAGAAGGGAGACATTTTTGGCCTTGGGAGGGAGAAACATGTATGATTGAGGTTAGGTGGTCAGCAGCCCTCACATTTGTCCTAACAGTTGTTTCCCTCAGGAGATTAGACTGTAATGAAATATTGTAAAGAGGAAAGAGGGAAAAAAATCAGCTCTGGTTGATTATTTGAGCCTCATTGTTGTCTTTTTGTGCTTTTAGGTGTTAAGCCAAGTAGAAAAAGAGGGAACATTGCTGACAGATTTTGAAAATGTTTATAGTGCTATAAAGAGCTCAGTAGTAGCTGCTGAGCCGTGTACATTTTTCTTTATTAATGTGGAATGATTATATTCAAAACAAAAGAAACGTCAAGCCAGTTTGTGTGGCAGCTTTTGCTATTTACTGATAGTTTACAGTTCTCTATACTTGAGCAGATCTTTTATCCAATCCTCTACAGTCATGCAAATGATGATAGTAGGTGGATTAGAGTGTAGCAGTGTGGAATAGAAATACACAGACCTCCAGAATGCCTGAAAACAGAAAACTCACACAAATTAGGGAATTTTCAGTTTCCATCATCTCTGCAAGCTGTGTGATTAGCCATGTAAAGTATAAATGCATCTCTACTGCATGGCTGGAACAGTTTTTCTCAGCGAGAGATGTTTGTGTGTGTATGTGTGTGTGGCTGATATGCTTGTGCTGGTGCTGGTGCTGGTGCTAATTCATCAGCCCTGACCACATCCCTTGAGAACCAAGTCTAAACGTTTCCTGCCAAGTGCCACTTCCTCCTTTTTGTCAAATGTCAGCACTTTGCGAATAATAATATGAAGCTAAACACCTACTGTGCATTGTTGCACACTTGTGGGAATATGTGCAAGTGCTGTCAGGCTTTATTAAATTGTGCTTTGAAATACTGATAAGGGTGGGTCCGCGGTCCATACTGTGACCGGTATCCTGATCTGGAACAAGCCACTCAATTTCTCAAAACAAGGGTAGATTACACGGCTGTAGAAGAATGTATGCCCAGACTTTACAGGAAAGTATCCATGTTTAGAAAGATATCAGAACTTACCCTGAGACAATATTTCTACAAGACACCCACCTGTATTTGTGTACATCTGATCTCTCCTACTGTTCTCAGACTCAGAATCCAGCCCTACGCTGGTTACTGAAGATGCATCATCTGATCTAACTGATCTAGATGAATCTTTACTAACTAGAAATTCAGTGACTTGATCCAAATCATCCAAGTTCGCTTACTCATAGAAATGCCATTGAAGGTCATTATATTTCTCACTATGTTCACTTAACACATCCCAATACCAACATACACGTAAACAAGCTTGAGTGTACCCATAAGAACTCCTTCTGCTTGTCTTTTAAGTAATGTGCATGTTAGAAAAGAGCAGAAATTATCCAAATGTGGTCAAGATTGTATTAATTCAAGTATTTGAAATAGGAGCTTGTGGCCATAAAAAGAGTAAAGCACTTGCACATACTTGCACTTTAATGTCTTAGGCCAAAATAAGTTCAGAAAAATGTGCTGTAAATTTTCAGGAAAGTAAATTGTGATTTTTGCACAATAGGTGAAATCAGAGACGTATATTATTCGTGTTATTTAATTATGTTAATGTAGCAAGAAGTCTACTGGTATATGGATGTTATTAAATCCTGAGCAAGAGTATTTGATCCACTAGCGTCCGCTCATCCTCCTCTTTTCTCTGTCTATCTCTCCATCTCTCTCACACTTTTTTTTTGTCTTGTCACCTGTTTTTTCCTCCAGGTTATCTGATCATGACTGACGAGTGGTTTTCAGAATACGTCTACGAAGTGGTGGTGGATAAGAAGTTCCTCTCCCCTGAAGTGCTGGAGGTCATGCAGCAGGAGCCTGTTATTTTGCCTGCCTGGGATCCAATGGGAGCACTGGCATAACCATGGAGACTGAGCATGTCCAATCCGACCTCAGTCAGGTCCTTTTGACTCCACCCTTGATGGATTTTTCAAAAGAGCCTGTTCTAGATATAAAAAAAAATAAAAGATTTTTTTTTCCTTTTTTTAATGGACGCCATTTGTTATCTCATTTTAATGGAATAATCCTTCTCGTGAAGCCAGATGTAGCAGTGTAATGAATTAGATAATGCTCCAATGATAAAACAGTCACTGCTAATTCATATGGAAAAGCATATAAAACTAAGGCATATGTACCTGGGTTGGTGGATTGAGCATCTGTTCATAAAACATTCAGTGCAAAGCTGTAAACTATTAATTCAAACCTTTTTTAAATTTTATAAAGAAGCCTTCAAGTATGTACCATAGCACACTAGAAGCAGTAGGCACGAGTATTAGCATGATTATTTTGAGTATTTTTGTTTTGTTGCATTTGTTAGGGATGATCAGAAAAGGTGTAATCTGGTACAGAAAGGAAAGTCTGCTTTGAAGAACTTTTATCCACAGCATGTCCAATGACATTAATAGACCTGAACTAACTCTTATGTACATAAAAATACACATCATATAAGATCCTATTATTCAACAGGCAGTCTACTTATATATACTTATGTAATCTTTATTATTCCTCAAGAATCCTGTTGAGATCTCTTTGCAAGCAATGCAATGGAATTTTATGGGCTTAGGTGTAATACTGTTCCTGTTTTTGTGGAATTCTTGGGTGGGGTAATTTTGAAATTATTTGAACGTAATCATATTTTTAAACTTAACCAGCATCTGGTTAGGCCTGCATTTCAGTTAAAAACATATATGCTGTTTCATTGCAGTGATATTTGCCACATTAAATTGTTTTACATCTTCAAAAAACATTTATATAAGAAAGTCTAATGCTGGCACTGTCTGAGAAAGTCACTGTCCCCTTAGTTACTAAATCAATTAAATAATCAAATGAAACCCAGCCAGAGTGTTCAGTTAGACTAAACACATGCAGGCTAGATTAACACCAGCCCTGTTGAGTCTAAACATCACTTAAATAAAATGCTTGTAGCAATCCGACATGCTAAAAGGTCCCAACAAGCAGCACACTGCCACAATCACAGAAATTCAAGAAGAACTGAAAAAAAAAGGTTATTGAAAAATGGAAATTCTGACAGGGTAAGGGCAAAGCCATTTTAGGCCCTGGGATGCTAGCAAACCACAGTAAGAGGTAAATTGATACAGTGGTGAATTTATATAAGAAATAATAACGAGACCTCAGATGAGATCAGCATTCATGATTCCACCATTCGAAAGAGACTGGGTAAAAATGGTATCCGCAGGAGTGCAAAGTAAAACACTGCTAACCCTGAGGAACTGGGTTTGTGCCAACCCCTTGATTGACTTCAAGCCTTTTGGGATAATGTTCTGTGGACTGATGAGATGAAAGTGACACTCTTTGGAGGGCATGGATGCCATTTCATCTGGCATAGTATAAGAACATCAGATGTGGTGGAGGTAGTTAATGGTGTGGGGATACTGAGCTGCCTTAGGGCCTGGGCAACTTGCCATAGTTGACAGGACCATGGATTCCTGTTTCTACCAGAAAATCCTTAAGGAGAATGTCTAAGCATAAATCTGTGGTCTGAAACTGAAGCACAGCTGGGTTATGCAGCAAGATAACAATCCAAAGCACAAGAGCAAGTCCACTTCTGAATAGCTCAGAAAAACTAAATTAAGGTTTTGGAGTGGCTTTGTCAAAGTCCTGACTTGAACTCCATTTAGATGCTGTGGCAAGACCTTAAATGGGTACTACATGCTGAAAACCTCTCTAGTTGTGGCTGAATTAAAGCAATTCTTCAAAGAAGAGTTGGCCAAAATTCCTCCACAGTGATGTGAAAGACTGATCTCCTGTTATCTGATTGGAGTTGTTGTTGCTAACCATGACACAACTAGTTATTGAGTTTGGGTGAAATTACGTTTTGATATGGCTGATATACGCTATATAACCATAAGTATGTGGACAACTGGCTATCACAACCCAAGGTGCTCTTGAAAAAAACCCTTTCCAAAACTGTGGCCATGAATATGATGTTGGTCCCCCCTTTGCTTCTGTAACAGCCTCCCCAGTCTCCACTGTGTTCTGCGTGGCTGTGGGGATTTGTCCATTCAGCCAAAAGTGTATATGCCTGGAACAGCTTTCGGCTAGGTTCATTAGTACCAGTGAAGGGAAATTGTAAGGCTACATCATATTTTGTGGCAACAGTTTGGGGAAAGCCTATGGCTGTGATGGGCAGGTGTCCACATACCTTTGGCAATATAGTATAGGTGGTGCGTAACCCTTTTTCTTTCAATAAATGAAATGATCGTTTTAAAACTGTGTTTCATCGTCATCTCCTTGTCTTATATTACATTGTGTATGAGGATAATTGAATATGATAAATACTCAAAAGTATTTTCTAAGTAATATGCAAGTGAAGCTTGTGCACGTATGGCTGTGAAAGAGTCAGTCCATTAGGGGTCACTACAGGTCATATGCTTGACTCTAATGTTAAGCATATGAGCCGACATGAGTCTCGGATGATCTGTGAGCAACAGTCATGTATACAAATCATGAAAAGTTCATTCCTAAAAATGCAGAAATCTTGTAGATGAATGTGGCTATGAGATGTTCCAGAGCTCTGAAGTAAATGCCTTCAAGTCCTTGGTAATCCAGGATCTGTAACTTATTACTTTTTAATTAAATTTCTAAGTAATAAAATATTATGCTTTAATTGTTCCCCAAGACGCGTCTCTTCTCCAGATGCAATAACGTCTACACTGTGTCTGTGTAAATGCATATAAAGAAAGTCCTATTTAAGAACATGGCCATGAATGTCAAAAGTCAATGTGTACTAAAGCTGAACTGAAGATTTAATTTACAGAATTCCCCGTTTCAAATTGGGATGTTTGATTCAGCTTCAGGGACACACAAACACAACAAGACATCTATAGTGTGTTTTACAGTCAGTATTTCAAATGTTCACCCCCTCATAAGAAATGACACTATTACACTCTTTTGAATGGATGTAAAATTCCTGTTTGGCACTTTATGGAAGATTGAATTATATCTCGCTTGGCCTAGTGGGGAAATGTGAGAGGTAGATGGGCCCCATGCAGGAGGCCCAAGGGGAGGCTTTATTGGGGTTTTTAGAAGTGTATTGGTTGTTAGCAGTGCATTAATGTCCTTGTCCCATCTGAGAGCTCCTAAGAACCCTTGCTCTGTACGGTGCTTTTTTCTGTTCAGTGCTCTCTCTGTGGGTTTTCTATATGTTTAGTTCTGCCAATTATTAAGAAATTTACCAGACCTTTAAGTGACATCGCTGGGATGTAAGTGCCTGGTTCAATTCTACAAATCCACCCTGCTTTAATGAACCCTTCACCTATTTTAGATGTTGGCTAGACTGTTTCTTCTCCCTCCTCTTTCCCTCTCTCTCTCCCTCCATTCTCTCAGCTTGTTGAGGATTAACCTAGTAGCTGAGGCAAATTGGAAAGGCAAGCTTTCCCTGTAGTATGTTTGTGCACATACAGTGTGTGTACATGTATCTGTTTGTTCAGGAGTCTCCTCCACTGTGAACTCTGAGGGGAAAACCCATAGCACGTGTGTGCGTAAGAGGTAACCGTTATGTCTGTCATATTATACGTTGTTGTGCCTAGATCTTTCACAGATCCTAAGAGCATCTATTAGAAGTTTAACTCTGACATCATACACCCCACAATCCCTTGGCTGCAGTCCTAAGACAATGACATGGTAATCAGCCAGATAGCCATCTGAAGGGCAACATTTAATCAGTGTGCTCAATGCTCCAAAAATCCATTTTGGAATTAGATGTGATGCAATCTTGCTTCAGCAGACCTTTCTTTTGGTGCCCCACAGCTTGTGTGTGCTTGTGTGCAAGTTGGGAAGTTCAGAGTGAGCGGATTTGGCTCTCCAGTGTAGCCTGGAAGGGGATTCTGAAAGCACCGTGAAGAGATTTACCATGGACTCTGGGTTCCTCAGGTAGGGTTAAGTTCTGTCGATCTTCCATCTTTTAACACTCTACAGTTCCCAAACCGTATATATATATATTTATATTTTCAAACTTATAATGTAACATGAAACACTGGTTGATGCCACCGTGGCTGTTTTTGGAGCACCAGTTTTTGAAGGGCTGCTCTCCCTCCTTGGCCATGTCTACGGAACGTCAATCTATTGTACAAATACAGCCCTTGGATAAAATTTAGGCTTCGTGCCAAGATGGGAGGTGAAGATGAATGAAATACAGAGGTTAAGTCAGAGGCAGGAGACGAGCAAGAATGAGAAGAACAAAAGACGAGATGAAAGGAACGTATAAAAAAACGATTAAAGAAATTACCCTCTCCATCTCTCTCTGCCTGCCTCGTTTTCTATTGTTAGCCTTTGTTCATTTTTTTCTCCTTTCCTTGATCCCCCACATCTTTGATCTGTACCCCCTACCCCTGTAGACAGACGATGGAAAACGCACCAACATGTTTCAAAGGTCAGAGATTGTTGGTCATGCCAACACGTGCTCCTGGCATCTAGAGAAACCACTATGGTTGGCGTAACACCCTGTTACTGCACATTTGATTCATGCCTCTTATAAACTGAGGTAACTGAGTTAACAGATCTCGGGTAACGTTTTATTCATACTGTTGTGATATATCGTCATTACCTAATGACTAAATACAAAATGATTACATGTGTCTAATGTATCCATCCTATGTCTCTTTTGTGTTAATAACATGATTGTAAGTACACAGTGTCATAAAACTTGAGTTATACTTGAAATATGTCTTCATGAGGGGGAAAAGTCTGTGCCAAGGAGTAAGACTGCTGTCTGTGGCATGGGAGTTCATTACTGTTCTCTTTTGTATGGCTTTAGATAGTGATCAGTGCCCGTTGGCTGCTAGTTGAAAAACAATGCGACGACAGGTTTTATCTGCATCTGAGGATATAAGTTTATGTAAACGTCACCTCCCAAACTGACAACAGTGAGTTTGATAAGAGAAAAGGAAAAATATGTTGCAAGAGCGGAGCTGTGTAATTATTTAATGTTGTGCCGGAGTTGCTTAACTTTTGGGTGTGTTTGAAAGAGTGAGGGGTGTTAACTTCCTTACTGATAAAACATCATTTATTCCCTGCTGACACTTTTTCTCATTTGGACTGCATATATTGCCGTGTTATTCACATGTGAACAAGAATATCAAGAATACAAGAGATTGTCCATATTACATTTGGCTTGTGGAGGCTTTTTTTTTTTAAATTCCTTTCTTTTCTTACACATGAAGTGTGTCATTAAGCTGAGTGTTGATAGAAATAGTTCTGAGTGTATAACATATATGAAGTAATCAAGAATTACACCTTGAACATTTACATTGTTCATGTTTCCCATGCGGGCGGCACGGTGGCACAGTGGATAGCGCTGTCACCTCACAGCAAGAAGGACCCAGGTTCGATCCCCGGGTGGGGTGACCTGGGAAATTTCTGTGTGGAGTTTGCATGTTC
>JAOVYV010000050.1:15736861-15758490 GCA_025674545.1 Hassar affinis
GTTTTAGTGAGAAATAAGTAAAAAGAAGAGACAGAGAGGAAACAGCTGGGCCAGGGATGTGTAAGTTATGGGAAATATTTTTGTTTTTCTTTCTTTTTTTTTTCCTCTGAAAATCTTGGCAGAAACGTTTTTGCCACTGGCTCCTGAGAGGGCCATTCCTTTTCCTTCTACTGTAATCGCAATCCTTTTGAAGTGGTCGAAGTGCTTTTTCTCACCGCCAAGGAGTTTCTGCTGAGTCAGCAGTCCACTGGTGAGAGTCAGACAGTGCTAGGGTAAATTGAGACTGCTATGATAAAGGTGGTGCTGAAGCCCAGACAAGTTCCTTAATAGTAGCTGTTATAGGTCCTATTTATGTTCCCCTAATCTGTTATTGAGGTCTTCTTGGGAACCGGATTGACACAGAGTGTGGCTGCAAACCATGCTTTCTGTCTGTCTCTGTGTCTGCCTGCATGTCTGGTCTTATGATCTCAGGCTGAAGTGCTGTATAAAAGGGTTAAAGCCATTAAGTGCAGCCTTGTTGTTGAGCACTGCAGATTGTTCTCTAGGCAAGTGGTAAAGCTTTACAACACGGTCTCACTGAGACAGGGTGAAACCAAACTTAACACACACACAGGAGCAGTGCATTCTGGCTTGCATCCATGTTAGTGGGAGTTCAAGTTGCTGATAAAATGGTTGCTGAAAATATCCATTTGTGTGCTACTGCTCAGCTAGCTAGTTTCAATGATTTCTGTGCCTTTGTGTCTTTCAGTATCAGCGAGAACTTCCTAACAGTCAAAGGAGCCGCCCTCTTCTTACCCTGTGGAAATGGCTCCTCGCCGTCCTCGGTGCCTCGCATCACACAGCGGCGCAACAAGCACACAGGTACACAAGTCTTCACTGCTAACGTGAGCTGACAGCATTTCTGAAAGACAGGCTTATAAATGTTCCTATGACACACCCATAAGACATGCCCACCTACAGTGATTATCTACAGTGATTAACTGTAAGTCAGCAGTCAGTGAAGTGTTTAGCTTTAGTCTAATACTCAATACTAACCTCCAACATAGTGTCCCTTGAAATGTTTTTGTAGCAGTCAGCTGTTCCCATAATAACTGGCTTACCCCAATCTGCACGCTTTAACATTTTTAACAGGAAGGGCTGTAATCGTAATCTGAAACGTAGTGGAGTTAAAAGGAAGTCTTGTTTTTTCAGGTGATCTCCAGCAACACCTGCAAACCATGTTTACTCTGCTGCGGCCAGAGGACACCATCCGGCTGGTAGGCACCCTCTTTCCTTTCTGACTGTTTGCGTAAAATTCTGATTATGCCGATTGCATAACATCTCCATCACTGCGTGTATTTCAGGCGGTGCGGTTGGAGAGTGCCTACCCTCAGTGTACACGCTATATGGTGGTGGTGTCCACCAGTGGAAGGCAGGACACTGAAGAGAGTGTGGTCCTTGGCATGGACTTTACCAACTCAGACTGGTCTGTCTTTCTGACCCTGTCACATGTTCCTTATTTTCCCATGAGTCCTCTGGGCTGTGCTGTAAGCTTGTGTTTTATTGTGTGTGTCCTGCAGCAGTCAGTGCACAGTTGGTCTTGTCCTACCCCTGTGGAGTGACACTCTGATTCACTTGGATGGAGATGGGTAAGAGAGAACACACCCAGCGTTTCCTCTGTTCGTAATAGTTTCAGATCCTTGTACTAACCTTTGTGTTTCTCAACAGAGGTTTCAGCGTGTCCACTGTCAACAGAGTCCATATCTTCAAACCCGTCTCTGTCCAGGCCATGTGGTGAGCACTACCATGCTACCTCATGCTACTTTATCTCTTCCTCCTTTTCATTCATTCTCTTTCTCCTTGTTTGTTGGTCTGCTTGCCTGTTCTTTGTTGTCTGTCTCATGCCTTTTTTTGTGCATCACTTCTTCCCTTTTTACAGGTCAGCACTACAGTCCTTACACAAAGCGTGTGAGGTAGCCCGGTGCCATAATTACTACCCAGGAAGCCTCTTTTTGACGTGGGTCACTTATTACCAGACCCACATCTCCTCTGAGCAGCACTGCATCAACGAGTGGAATGCCATGCAGGACGTGCAGTCCCATCGATCTGACTCACCTGTGCTGTTTACTGACTTGTGAGTGCCCATACACACACACACACACACACACACACACACACTCACTCAAACAAAGAGAGACATATTTGTGCTTGCACACAGTGAAATGCAACCTCCGCATTTAAGACAGTGAGACACACTAGTGAACACACAATAGGGGCTGTGAACACACATGCCAGGAGCGGTGGGCAGCCCTAGCCACAGCGCCCGGGGTGCCAATGGGGGTTAGGTGCCTTGCTCAAGGGCACTTCAGCCAAGTCCTGTCAGTCACGGGAATCGAACCCGGGACCTTCCGATCATGGGACAGACACCCTAACCACCAGACCATGACTGCCCCTGTGATTACTACAGTGTGGTGTTCATGCTCTTTTTCTAATAAATATTGTCTATTGAATATTTGGATTTGCTTTTAGCTCGAGAGACAGACTGAAATCTAGGAGCAGTTAGTTCTTTTATTCAGTTTTAGCATTTTATCTTGCCTTACAAAGATTTTATTTTCCATATTTAAATTTTTAAGTGTAGTAACCCCTATCTACACGCAGCTCAATTACAGACCATGGTAAATATCTTTTACAGGTACTCAGGCGCAGTGTTGTGGTGATTCAGGAATAACTGGCATTTCTTGACTGTATACCAAACATTATCCCTCTCTTGTAAATATGGGTTTCTGACACCTTTGCAATGTGGACATGCTCCCAGAATATATAAACAAGTACATGTTAGAGTAGTCTTGCTTCACAACAGGAAAAGGCATCCAACCAGATCTCATGATCATCATTTTGCAATCTCATGACCATCTCATGCACTGGCACCTGTTTCATCTGTTTTCAAAAGGTGACAAAGAAAACAAGGTCAATTAAGTCGGTCAATCGGATGGCGCTTCTAGGAAGCGGCTCCGATATATATTTATGAGGAGGGGACTTTCCACACTCTTGGAGGATTTCCCACATGCATGTGTTTTTATCTTTTAACCCACACAGCCTTTGCCCAGGGCTTTATTTAGCTCCTCTTGGAGTTGGTTAGATTTACAGTTGGAAAAAGTTTGAGATGGATAGGTAGACATGCACACAGATGGATGGAAACAGGTGTTCAGAAAAGAACCAAGTAAGCACACATGCAATGTAGTTCTGTGACTGTAGATGTCTTGTCATTGATCAGGGCTCCAGACTGCAGCTAAAATGGCTGCACATGTGTGTCATGTGTGTATGTATCAGTGGCCCTGCATGGGACTCACATTGTCCAAAGTTGTGGACTCGGAGCCAGCGAGTGCTTCCACATTCCTATTGATCTGTATCAGTCCATTCACAGCGCCAATTGGCTGAATCAGGTGTCACTCATGAATTATGTGGCATTGCAAAATAGCTGCCTGGTGAAACATATAAAGCTAAATACAGATCAGATAGATGTGTGGTGAGAGCTGCGTCAGCTCAAGTACAAGTTTGCATCTTAAATTTTAAATATGAAAGAAATATTGTATATTATGTCAAGTTTTTATATTAAGTTAAATCTTTACAAGAATTATTTATCATTTGCATGTGCTACTTTACGATTATAGTTTAACCTGAATCAGGCATGTCTATAGACTACAGAATTATTTACTTTTATGATCAAATCTGCATTGGATTGATCATTTTTGTCCTGCTTGGATGGAGATCTCTGTGATTTTGCAAACAGACGCTGCCTCTTGTGTTGGACTCCATCTGCTTGCCATATTTAGTCACCCGTCATGCATATCCATATCAAACACTTCATGTTTACATGTATCATGAATCACACTGACTTCACAATATTAAAGGCTGATTTAAAGGGGATATTCTAATGACATTTATACATGAATAATCTACTTTATATTTATTCACGAATGCCAAAATATCAAGTAATTTTGAATTTACTAGAAATAAACAAAAGCTTGAACTGCATTAATTAAGTTGCTATTTTGACATTCATTGTTTTATCATGTTTAAAACAAGTCTCTTCCAAAAAGGGCTTAAGGCTTAAGGTCTTAAGTTTAGGGAATACTTTTTTTTCCCTTTTAAATAAATGAAGCAAGCAACATCTAGTCAAGGGCTCCGGACACAGTCACTGATGGTCTAATTATAAAAGTGCTGCTGTATAGTTTCCCAGCTGAACCTGAATGTTTGCTTGAAATGAAATTCACTTGCTTGATAACAAGGAAACTTCCTTTCAAAGCTGAGATGCATTGTTCTGTGTCATGTGAACAGGCCAACAGAGAGAGAGCGTACAGAAAGGCTGATCAAGACTCGTCTCAGAGAGATCATGATGCAGAAGGATCTAGAGAATGTAACCTCTAAGGAGGTAAGCATCTGCCATCCGTAAATGGCTTTAGGCTAATACTGACTTCAGGGGAGAAAAACCTTTTTTGTCATATTTTGTCAACCACTATGGTGTACTCAGCCTCTAAGCTATATTGGCGTAGTGGTGTTTGCTTGTTCTGTGCCAATATGTTATTTTGTTACTCTCAGATCCGCTCAGAGCTGGAGATGCAGATGGTGTGTAACCTACGGGAATTCAAAGAGTTCATTGATAATGAAATGATAGTCATCCTGGGGCAGATGGACAGCCCCACAGAAATCTTTGACCATGTGTACCTGGTGAGTCTTCCCTATTCTGTATTCTCCTCTCAGCAGCTCTTCAGCACCCAATATTTAATGTCCATTCTGCTCTGCATCTTCAAAAATGAGTTAATAATTTTTTTTTGCTGTCTCTAATACAGGGTTCAGAGTGGAATGCGTCCAATTTAGATGAGCTCCAAAGCAGTGGGTAAGTGTTATCCTTTTGACCATCTGCTTTAATCAATACATCCTGTCTGCTTTGTGAACTTGCTGTTAATTTTATCCCTGACCCTGTACTCCACAGGGTTCGTTACATCCTGAATGTGACACGGGAGATTGATAACTTCTTCCCTGGACTTTTTGAGTACCACAATATCCGTGTGTATGACGAAGAGGCCACCAACCTCTTGGAGTACTGGAATGATACCTATAAGTTTATCTCCAAAGCCAAGTAAGATGTTTGATTTTACAAAGGCTACAAATAAACATTTAAAATTTATTGAATACCTTTGGTACCTCCATCTTGGTACTAAATATATATGCTGTATTTGGTTAATGTGCAGGAAAGCGGGGGTGAAATGTCTGGTGCATTGTAAGATGGGTGTGAGCCGCTCTGCCTCCACTGTGATTGCATACGCAATGAAGGAGTACGGCTGGGACCTGGACCGGGCCTATGAGCATGTGAAAGAGAGGCGTACTGTCACCAAACCCAACCCCTCCTTTATGAAACAGCTGGAGGAGTATCAGGGTATTCTGTTGGCCAGGTACTAACAAATAACTATCTAAATAAATAATGCATACTCAGGAAGCAATGCAACACTAAAACAACAGATGATGATACTGACAAGACAAAAGGTATTTTATACTAGTCTCTAAACTCCAGTATCAGTATGAACATATCTGTACAATACAATTGTAAATGTGTAGATTAATAGGGAGGAACTGAAACGTGTTGTATACAAAGAGCAGCCGGAGATCTTAATGATCAAATGTGTTTCACATACACACCCCTGTGAGATATCCACAGCAGATAACACCGGTACACAAAATCAAACAATCTTTAATCTTTCCTTTTGCTTACGGATTAGCTGCCATAGTGTAACGCTTCAGAATACTGAGCTTGTTGCGTATAAATGACGTGGGCTTTTTGAAAGAGTAGCTGCTTGTTCACATTCCTTAGTGGTGCGTCTTTGTGGTGGTGTGCTGTCGTGTACATGTGCTTTTTGAAGTTCTCCTTTTTTTGTTTGTGACTAGATAAAGATCAGTAACATGAATGCCTGACCTTTGCTATCCCATTAAATATTTTTCTTCTAGTGACATTTATGACTGACTGTTAGGCTGCTGGTTTCAAATCTTAACCCTGTGCCCTCTCCCTGTCTCCAGCAAACAGAGGCACAATAAGTTGTGGCGATCTCACTCGGACAGTGACCTGTCTGAGCAGCAAGAACCTGTGTGCAAGAGCTCACGTACGCGGGGCCGTTCTGATCAACGCAACCTGCAGTACAAGTCCAATGGCACTCGCTCTGTAAATAACATGCTCCAGACAATCAACAGCTCACAGCTGGGAACAGAAAACACCCACAGTGACCTATCTACACAGCCTGCCAGTCAGACAAACTCTGAGCACCCACGCGAGGACCCTTTGCTCCCAACTCTCTCACGTGCACGTGCAGCCACTATAGTGTCTGAGCAGAATTTGACGGACATCCACTGTCTCAGAGTGGCAGTGACGGAGCCCATCGCTCTCCCTCAGCGTCCGCCTTCCCTTCATGTCCCTCCTCACTCGCTGTCTACCTCTCTCCATGCGCACAAGTCGTCGGCTGTGCCTGAAACGAAAACAGACTCTGACAAGTTATCCCTGGATGTGCCTGATCAAAATGACTCTCTTAAAAACTCTCAGTCCTCTGAAACCCCTAACGTTGAATTGTGCTTGGATACTGTGAGTAGTGTTACTGAAACAGGACACAGTGTAGCATCTTTGAGGACTCCAGTGGCTCTTATCCCTTGTGAAGTTCCTCTAGAGTCAAGATGTTCCTCTAGCAGTAGCTCAGAGAGTTGCAGTAGTGGCGAGACGACTCAGAGGAAGGGCAGCTCTACCAGCCTTGGCACAGATAGCATTGACTTCTTCAGTGCTAGAGAGAAGTTCCTGGGCTTGTCTCAGGATGGGCAGACCAGCTCACGTTGTGAAGTAATGACTCCACTCATGGCTCAGTCCCAAAGCCCCGGCCTGTGCCTGGAGGAATCGACCACAGCAGCAGCCGAGGAGGTAAAAGCATAACCACACAGACAGATTGGGTTGGTTTGCAAAAAACTGATCTGTAATATTTGTACTAGTTTGTGATAAATCATGTTAAAAGGACACTTAAGCGTTAACCTAATCTCTGTCTACAGCACCTCTAGCATATGTATGTGCAAGTACAGTGGACAAGTACTTCTCTCTTCTCTGTGCTTAGAAAGATCCATTGACTTGAACTTCAACAGTAATTTGGAAATTTGTGAATAAATGTTTAAAATACAGTATAGGACGACAATGCAAAATCATGACTGCAGTGGTTACTCTGACAATTGGGCATGTAACATACGAGACGTATAAGGATTTACTTCTGCTGCCTATATTTAATTACATAAGTTAATTGAAAATACCTTTTACTAAAAATTTATGAAGGCAATCTCCAAAACGTGCCACAAATATTAACAGCCGCTCTCAGTTTGGTGTAAACAGCTTTTCTTGGATTCTTTCTTCTTCAGTACAGAGAAACTTATGGAATGTTTTCTGTATGGTAATCACACAAAGTCTATGGCATCATGTTGATGTTTTCCTAAAAGGCTGTCTACCAGATATTAGAAGCCCTTTGTAGCCTTCTATATCTTTTTAAGTTTGAGCAAATGAAACTGTCAAAGTTTTATTCAAGAAGTGCTCTAACACCATTTTCTCTCTCTCTCTCTCTCCCCCCTCTCTTTTTCTCTCCCTCTCCCCTCTCTCTCTCTCAGGGTTCCTCTGATTTGGAAAGCTCATGTGAAGCTGATGCTCTTCCCCAAGCAGAGCCTGACCTCATTCTCAATGATAACTGTCTATCAATGCAACACAATGTGTCTACAATGGAGTCAGTTTCTTCCCCACAGCCACCAGGTCTCAGCCCTGAGCCACCCGCACTCCAGGAACAGCGGGTGGAGAAAGACGAGCTGGAACAGAAACCTGAGAGACAATCCCTCCCTCCTTTCACTTCCACTCCTCCATGTGAGAACCCAGAACAGGAGAACCTCCTCTCTCACTCTTCTCACTCGGCCTGCACGGATGATGGGGCCTCACAGCAGCTCTCTACTCCACCAGGAGCTGCTGATTCCATAAAAACAGAAGAAGAAGAGCATGGAGAGGAGGCACAGCCACTGGACGATGATGACTCTGGTATAATCCCAGACCCGTCGATCTGCACTGCCACTGTGTGCCCGAGTCTAGATCCTAGCTCCTCCTCATCTTCCCTGCTGTGGCTAGAAAGTGATGCTGAGGATGTGACAACAAGGCCACATGACCTGCACAAGATCCAGGAGACACTGCGGGAGCTGCAGGCCTTCTTGTACGAGGCTGGAGGGATGGAGGCCTGTTTTAACTACAGCCAACAGCTGGAGAACACACATGGCTCCACAGATTCACAGCCACGGACCCCAGCCGTGTGGCAGAAAGCCATGGAGATGGAGGCGCGGCTCAGGCAGGCTGGTCTCACTCCACCCTCACTTATGAAACGCTCAGCCTCGCTGGCAAAACTCGACCAGCTTGAGCTGTCCACACATGACCTGAACGACTGGGATTTCCGAGCCGAGCTGCCTTCCTCTCCCACCTCTTCATCTTCATCACATTCAAATTTGCTCTCCAGTAGCCATGATGAGGTCCATAAGAAGCAGCGCATTCTACCTCAAACCTTTTCAGAGGCCAACAGAACTGAAGGCTCCTGCAACACCTCATTTTCCTGCCCACAGCACAAGCAAGCCAGCAGCACAGGGCAGCCCCCAGACGCTTCGGCCCCGCCCAGTGTCTCTGTGTCCACATGGCAGCAGCAGCACACAAAGCCACACCCCATCCGCCAGCCACGCAAAACAGTGGACAAGAAAAAGACAGTTACTGTGCTGTACAATACCATGTAACCCATGATGAACAATCACAGCAGGGATGAAATGTGTGCCATAGAGGTAACTTTTGGATTCGTGAGATCCATTTGTAAGCTGTACCTGTGAGCGTATGCTACTGTATTTAAAATGTAAAATGTGTGTATGCAAATATGTGCCCCTTTCAGACATTACTGCAAATAAAGGGGCTTGATTCTCAAAACATGCACTTTACTAACTTGTTTTTATTTGTTATATTCTTGTTGTTTTTCTCCTTTTTAAGTTTGTTTTTAATTCCAGGAATATTTTTTTGTGTTTTTTCTTTTGCACTGATATGAAAACTAGCCTGTGTGTGTGTGTGTGTGTGTGTATGTAGCTGTGTGTGCTGATCTGGTTTTTGCTGGAAATTGGAGACAACTTGATATGTAATTTTTTTTATCCTGTGGCTATTAAATAAATTGCACACTTTTTTAAAAGATATGTGTACATTGTTTTCCCCCACACTAAACGTGTACTTCTTCAGTGATTGTGTTAAGCTCATGGAGTCTTGAGGGGTATTGCCGGTTTTCTTGTAGCACGGAGACCAGCGCCACTATGTGGACAGGAGTGAAACAGTGGATGATGTAATACTCTGGTGTTTAGCTGGGAGTGGTGTGTGTAGCTCTGCTTTAGTGTTGGCCTTACTGTGCAGCACACCTTCTTCTGGAGTCTAGTCTGTTTAAGCACAGGGCTAAGCAGTAGAGGATTTTACTCAAGGGTGGCTTTGGGCTACTTTTGCACTCTTACTGAAGTGTAAGAGAGGGTGTGTGTGTGTGTATGCATGTGTGTATATATGTGTGTGTGTGTGTGTGTGTCCATCTGTCTTGAAAAATGAAAAACAAGCAGGGCTATGTAAAGGGTCTTCATATGCACCTCCAGTTCCTGTTCTCAGTTTAGTGACTTTACCCCAGGGGATCAATAAAGTATCTATCTACCTCTATCTAGTGTATTATGAATACATTATGGTCTGTGTCAGAACCATATCTTGGCTGTAATAATACTAGAACATGAGTACTGTACTTAACTAATTACTCTCTCTACCTGGGGTTATTACTAACCAGTGGACTAGTTTTGACCTAGTCACTGGCTGTAGTTCTGATAATCCTGACCAAGTAAGATGATCTTTAGTGTAAAACTCAGATTTTGTTTGCTTTATTTGCACACTGAGTGCAGCTAATCCTCCATGGTTAATATTTACTCCGTTATTAGCAGCATAACAGCACAGGCTCATTAATATTAAAATCCACTTGATTACAGTCATTAACATCTGAACGCAGTTGCTACATTTTGACTCGCCTTACTGTACAGACCAGCGGCTCCAGCGTATCCTGCATTGAGTTACTTGATCCTAGTTAGGGTCCCGGTGGATCTGGAGCCTGTCCTGTGAAGGCTGAGCTGGGAATACAACCTGGACAGGATGGCAGTTCTTCACAGAGATAACACATTTCCCATTTAGTCTGTGTTGTACTTATTTATCATTATTATTGTAATATTATTTTAATAGTTGTCTGGTTGTAATATTGTTCCATTTGTCTTGCAGCCTGGACTGAAGTACCTCTGATGTAACTGTTTTCTCTTTGGAGCTGAACCAAACACTTTATTTAACCTGTAACAGTTTTATCGCCTGGTTTGATTGGCTTAACAGCAGTGGTCCTGAAATACAGCACATGCCACAGGCATTGAATACATTTTAAACCTGTGGGATTTTAGTTTAGGAATATATCTCACAGACGTCAAGCTCAACCAGCACAGCTCTACTGCCAACTCCATTCATTCAAAGTAACAGCACACTCCTTCCAGCAGCCTGTAATGCACAAGCTTGTTACAAGCTGAGAAGGAATGAAAATGCAAATTTGGCTCAATATATTAAAAAACGTATGGACACTTTGACTCGTTTAACTATCAGTGGTTTTAGTAAGACAGTTTTGAGAGTAATGGCATTGTGCCTGTGATGCTCTGTAATGCACATGTATATTTAGGATGCAATGTGCTGGGAACCTGATGCTCACACCTCTGTGCTGTTTAAGGATCGACTTCACAGCTTCAGCTCTGACTTTATTTTTTCTCTCAGGTTGTCTCATGGGCAGACTGGAGCTCTCTGTAGATGCTGAGATAGTTGAAGTGGCTTGGCTTTCCCAAACTTCCCAAAATAGCAGTGGGGAAAAGCATTTTTAGTGCTGCTGATGCTCTTACGCCTCTTCATGCTGTGAGTGGGAGAGGCTCTAGAGCATCTTAGTCACAGTCGTGCATTTAAGTCTCGTCCTGAGGTGCTCTTACGTACACTGATAGCAAGTGTTTTTATGCTGAACCATCACATTTAAAGCTATAATGGCCTACTATACATTATACAGTCCTTCTGGGATCCATGAGTACATCTAATGGGAAACTCAGGCATACACTAGTATCATCAAAGTCACTCTTCCTGGAAGAGTAAAGTGGCCTAATAAAGTTTCTACTACTGCTGTCCTCATATTTGGAGCACAATGTTGGAATAAAAAGTGGAGGACATAATAGCCCAATGTGTAATGCTCCATTTAAATTCATTTTGTGCACTAAAAAATCAGCTAACTTTGGGAGCTTGTTGGTTAATCTGTACACTCATTAGCATCAGAGGTATGCCTGCATAGAGCCGTGACCTCAACCCCCTGAACACCTCTGGCATGAACTGGAACACTGAATGCACTCCAGGCTTCCCCACTCAACATCAGTGCCTCACTAATGCTCTTGAGGCATTAAATCTGGAATGGAATGTTCAAAAACTATAGGTGTGATGCTAACTTTATATACCAAGAAGATTGGGCCATTATTCACTCACATAAGTGAGCCAAAGTACAGCTGTGTATGCTGCCCACATCTAGACCAAAGACAATGTCATGGAAAATGACTGGGCTAGCAAACAGCTAATGGTTTTAGAATTATACCATTTAATGTTCTGTTGCTTTTCAATGTTCTATGAACACATTTAAACGTAATCTTTCAAGTTCCTGAAACATTTAGAGTTCTAGGAAGACTGTCAAAAATAATTTTAGCTTCTGGGAACATTGGGTGTGCTGACCGGTTTTATACAGTTTTCAGAACATTGTAGGACTGGTATTTTTAATGATTAAACCCTAGTAGGCTTTCACACTGGAGTTTCCCTTTCTCATGTTCTCCACAGAACCACATGAACACTGGTGGTTCTAGGAAAGCAATGAGGAAATATCCAACATATGACAGTCTGAAAGCTCAAAGGAAGTGTATGGTTCACTGGGAGAACTGAATATTCAATAAATATAAATAATATTCTAAAAATGAATATAATAATTAGATGCTGCTTTTTTTCATTTGTATAAAAAGCAATTCTAATCCTCTATTGCTAATGGTGTCCACATAGGCTTCTCCACTCCGTGTGAAATTTTCTCTTTTATTCAATCTTTCTTGAGGTTACAAATTTGAGCAGCGTTGTTGTAGTCAGTTCTATCACATCATACAGACACCATAGGGACACTCCACATTCATATCATGTGCAAATAAAATTACAGTGGAATATGTTGGTTTAATATTCATGATAACCACAGCAAGCATTTCTATATAACTGAATCACATCTCTCGTAATATCTCATAACTCTACACATAAATATACACGGTCCCTCTATTGTTCTATGCTGTTGAACAGCCCTTTGGTCATTTCTTGACTGGCTATAATCACCGAGCCTAACTGCTGTGTTAAATTGTGCTTAAAAGGAATATTGTGTCAGTATTATTTGCAATTATTATACAATTGTTGCCAGTCACTTAGACCCAGATTGTCAGAACAAGGAGAAAAACCCTCATCAGAGATTCTCCATTCAAGATCTAGTATTTGTTAGTCCAGTATGAGACTGGATCTGGATCAGAGAAACTAGCCCTTGCTGTTTTCTCCCTGCATTGGCGCACCTGATTGGACCTTCGTGCCAACAGCTGGAACAGTGATTGGGTGAATCAGGAGCTCCAGTGCCATGATAGGGTGAAGGATTCTAGAGGCTTCTGAAGGCTTGTGTTGGGAAGCGCTGAATGGAAGCCAGAAAAGAAACTGAAAAGGGTAGGGGGATTAGTTCCAACAGAAAATAACATACTATCGATTTGTACATGGAAATGACCATAGCACCATATTGAGTACAGAACATACATTATAATGTATGTTTTCTGATCTGTTTAAAATTGTGTTTATGACACAAAGTATAAATATTGCAGCGAGGATCTAATTTATCACGGAATACACTTCTGCTTAGCCTAATTACTGACCTGAAAAAAGACCAGAAAGCTTTCACTAATTTCATACAATATTATTCACATTTAGCGTTCACACAATTGCAGTCCTGCACCTAAAACTTTCTCTTGCTCACTGAAATAAATAAAACGAAGCTGCGCAGGCATGAGGTGTCAAAATGAAGACAGGATCATGCTCTATCCATCGTGCATTTTAGGTAGTTGCCAGCAGTCTAACTTAGCCTCTGTGTGAGGCAGACATTCTCTACATGTACATGTTTCATTAATGGTCACCTCTAGGAACAAGGAGCCTCCTTATGCTTCCTATAAGAGTGCAATTAAAATTTGTGCAAATGAAAACCAAACCTAATGTATCCAATTCCATAAAAAACAGATGCAATAGAGTTGTGTAAACCTCTCCCTGGGTACTCAGCAGGAGGACTTGAGTCTTAGTGTAAGTGGTACTCTAGGAACTCTGGGTAATAAATGGCTTTACGAGAGATGCTGAGATCCCTGACATAGCTGTGAGCTCTGTTTAACTGCCTGAAAAGAACGGAACGTACAGGTTTGCTGGATATTTATACATGAGTCTGATGTCTGATTGCCCATGAGTTGAATAGCTTGTGGTTGTAAACTTGTAAAAAGTGGACAGAGACGGATCTCCGTGAATGTTGGATCCTTGAGCTGAACAGGTTGCTGGAGGAGGAAAGGCTGAACACGGGAGAGGAGAGAATTGCAGTTCTCCACAGACTATTGCTGCATATGCTCTCCTGCCCCTTGACTTTTGCCTTCTCAGATTCCTGTCACTTCTCCATGAGTGACAGCTGTATGATGCGCTGAAGCTCTTCTTCCTCTTGTCTTTGCCGGAGCTCCGCCTCTTCCTGTTCGCGTGCTGACAGCTCCATTGCGAGGCGTAGCTGCTCATCATAGCTGCGGGGTGCCTCGTTGGTTGGTGTGCTGCCACAGCTGGACTCAGGGCTGCTCTGGTGCTGTGTAGTTCTGACAGAGAAAAATGACACCGAAAGAAAGTGACTATGATATCTGCAAACTGAGCCAAAAGGCTGAACCAAGAGGCTAACAATAAATAAACTGCTATTTAGCACTAGCACACAGACTCAGTCTAACAAGGTAACACTGGTTTGAATCAGATGCGGCAGTAATGGACTACACAGACACGAGAACTGTATTGGGTTGTATTGATTGATCTTGATGATCTGTTCTTTTTAAAGAAGCAATCTGTCAAATTCTAGGGCGTTTTGGTGAATGCAAACTGAATCACAACATCCACTAGCTTTCTCCTTCCCCCAAACTGACCCCAGTTATTACATATATCTTGAGTTGCCTCTTAAGGAAAAGAGTAGAGCTAAGCAGCTTTGTTCCATCTAGGAGCAATGCAATGACGAATTTAACTGGGTCCACTGCACGGCAGTACTATCAAATATAAAGCTACAATGTTAATACAAAGTCATGCTTTAGGACTCTGAAATTGTGTGTGAACTTGTAAACATCTTTCAGTGGTTCCAGTGAGTGGTCTGAGTGGCACAGTACAGCTAGTGTGTCAGACTGGGGAAAGTGGCTCAGTGGTTAAGGCTTTGAGCTACTGATTGGAAAGTCACAAGTTCAAATACTAGCACTACCGAACTGCTCAGTATTATCTTGTCTCAATTTATTTGGATAAAAGCAATGGCAAGATAAGAATATGTAAATATGAAGCCCCACTGGAGAAAAAGCAGGCAACCTCATTTAATACCAGAATCATCTCATTAGCTAAGAACCATAGCTGTTATGGCTGGAATTTGGTGTGTTAGAAGGTGCAAACCCCAAATCTCTGTAGGGCCTTGAGACTTCTACCTCTGAGTTATAGTACATTAGGTGGTGGAAAAATACTGAGTGGTGGCTATGAGATTACAAAGATGAAGTACTGACTGCGGACCTTTCCAGGCGGCTGGGGTCACATGAGAGAGGATGCGTTCCTGGCTTACTGTTGGTCAGAGCCTCCCAAATTGTCACCTACAAAGAACATAGTTAGTCTGGAAAAAGACATCAGGGTACATTTGTGTCAATAATTCAATTCTCGTGTTACAAGTGCTTGTGTAATCTGATAAAAGGCAAACTACATTTTCTACACTCTACATGCTTTCATGTGGATGTTACTTAGATATGTACCAACTAGCCACCTATACTCCTTCACAGCAACAGTATTCTCTACTCCCTATTCTCTTTTCCCTAATGGCAGTGGCCTCTTTCAGCAGGATAATGCGCCCTGTGTGTGTTCTGACACCTTTCTATCATAACCATTTTTGCTAAAGTAGCTCTTCTGTGGGACTGGACCAGATGGGCTAGCCTCCACACCCCATGTGCATTAGTGAGCATTGGGCACCCATGATCCAACCCTTTCCACCGGTGGTCCTTCCTTGGATAAGAACACTGGATACTAGGAACATCCCACAAGACCTGCGATTTTGGAGCAGCTCTGACCTAGCCATCACAATACGGCCCTTCAGCGTTGCTCAGATCCTTACACTTGCCCATTTTTCCTGTTTATTGGCTGATAAGTAGTGTGTGAGCAACTTACTTAATCTTAACCGTAATATTATTTATATATGTTGCATTCTACTTACACAGCTGACAAAGGACTTTCATCTGAAATGTTCTGTGTTGTTCCTCAAACTTTGTGTAATATACCTCTACCCTTTTATATACAGTATGTGTGTGTGCCTTGATTGAGGTTCCTACCTGGTCATATTCAGAGCCTGCCTCCAGTAGACTCTGCTGAATGGCGAACTGTAGTAAGTCATCCTCCTCCTCACGCATGCTTTCTCTCTGGTTCCCTCCAAGGATACTGTAACCTCTTGGAGCCTCAAACACAGATGCTGGAATTTCCCCTCCATGGCATGAGTCTAAGTTATACACACACACACACACACACACACACAGCCTGTCATGCAGTGTATCGTTGTTACCTCTAGGAATGTCATGGATTAACTGATTCAGAATAAGGGATTTTGTTTGAGGCAGATGTTCCATTCATTCATTTTAATTTACTGTAATAGGTGTAGGTTAGTTGTTTGAGACTGTTTGAGACTGTTTGCTCAACAATTGTTTCTTGTACTTGTTGAGTGAGGAACAGGCTGGTTCTCACTAGTTGAGCTGGAACTTGACACGCTGGACGAGTCACTGCCGGGGGATGGTGTCTCTGTCCTGGGACTCTCCTTCTGGCCATTCACATCTGCCTCTGCTCGGCCCACTCCCACCTCCTCACAGCCTTTCAGGTTCCCAAAGGTGATGCGTGCATTCAGGATGTGATAGATGGGAATCTCTGAAGAAAGTATAATAAAAATTGTTACGCAAAATAATATGTGGTAGAATTTTAAATGGCCCTTTACATTTAATGAGTTACACTACATATACTAGTGTTTGCTTAAGATCAATCAACATATATATTTGTCTATCTAACAATCTTTAAGGTTCAGTATCAGTTCCCTTCTCTCAGCATCATATTTTGGACAGTAAAGCATAACATGCTCTATGGTTTCTTCTTGATCACAGAATTCATATCTTCCTTTATTATGCTTTCTTATTTAAAATAATGTAATGTTTAATCCTGTCTTCAATTCTGCACTATAGTTACCCATAGGATTGTGGGTAATTTAAGAATTCAAAGCGTACATTTATGCAATCTTGAAAATTCTCTGAGCAAAGGATATGGTCCTTGGTCCATGTGAAGGATCCTAGACATCCTTTATGGATCCTTTCTTGATATTGGGAAATTCCACATGAATGAGATGGTTGTGTGTTATAGTTCTTGGCATTCATACTGGTGTGTTCTGGGAGATCCAAGGCCTCCATATTTAGGTCCTACTCCTGTGCATGTGTGTCTTATGAGCATATACAGACTGAATAATATGAGAATATTTCACTATTTTATTCGGTAAGGTAAAATATGAGAAAGATTCTTTCTTTTTCTTACCTATCTTGATGGGAAAGCCTGGAGGCAGACGCAGGTTGATAAAGTCTCTGAGCTTAGCAAACAGGGTATTAGAGATGGCCATGAGGTCTATAATGGGAGCCACCTGCTCAGCCAGGGACAGAGGATGAGACTCACACAGCCACAGCTTGGCTTTGAACCTGAGTGCACATGACAAAGTTTGGCCAATCACATTTAATCAATCACATTTTCTCACTACAATGTTCTTAACATAGATGCCAATGTTGATTTATGTTAAGGCTAAACTCTACATGACAGCAAACATGTCTGTGCAAAGAGGATCTTGTTGCTTTCCCTCTGACTAATTCCGATGGATTACTGGATTTCCCAGACACAGAATGATTATAATCACAAGAAGCATGTGTGAGAGGTGTGAGAAATCTAAGCACCTTTGTGTTTTGGTGGTGAGATGGCAAGGCTGTCCAATATCCCTGTGGGTGTGATTTGGATTAAAGTATTCTTCGGCTGTCATGGCTCTGCTGTTCATCACGGGGCATGACATCTGGGTCACCATTGTTTGCTGTAATGTACACACACACACACACACACACATAAACAATATGCAAACTTGGAATGCATTGTTAATATAAAGGAGCAAATATTCCCAGGCTCTGATAGTATCTTCCATACAAGACAAATATCAAAGATAAATATACACAGACATGGAAAACAGACAGTGTAAATTCCCATGCTAAGAGAAGTTATTAAACAAAAGACTGTAACAAAAGAGTGTAAAACAGTTATTAAGAAATTATTAAGTAGTGGCATTAATACAATGGCTGAATGTAACATATATCATGAGGCTTAAGACTGATGATGAGAATTAAAATTACCAATTAACTCAGTATTACTGGTACTGCAGTTAAGTGCACTCACCCCATTGTTACTTCCCATATGCTGCTCTGCAATTCCCAGGAAGGACTGCAGTGGTGTTTTACTGCCTACAGGATAAGTAGAGCATAATTAAAACAAAAAACAAACTCAGGGCTTCAACATGTTATTCTACACAGAGTCATAATGAAAGTCAGAAGTCACTATTTTCAATATGGATACTTTTGGGTTTGGCTTTGTGCTGTTCAGAGAGGTGGTCGGTCCGTGTTCGAGTGATCAGCTCCACATTGGAGGCGCAGTACACCTAAAACATGCATAAAGCAGTTAGCCATGCATTTGCAGACAGACTCATTTCCTCTGGGACCAAAGGTATTGATCTGATGACATTTCTCAATGAAACTGACTCCAGTTCCTCAAGCTATAAAACCGCACTATGCAGGAGAGTACATATATGTTCTGTGTGAGTAGGCAGAAAAGCAGTACCTTGGATTCATAGCCGTTCACCACCTCTGTTTTCTCACTTCGCCAGCTGAGAATGCCTGTCTTGTCCCTGTAATCAGAGGGGCAACTGCTTTAACACTGAGGATCTGCAGACAGAGGTGAGTCTATTATGCTCTCTGCAGCTGAAATTGTACTGATGGATCTTCTTAACAAAAGAGATCTGCATGCAAATAAAGAGCTCTTTCAGGAATTTCACCATATCATTATGTCCCTGTGGAACATAAGAAGACATGGTATGGGCCATGGGAACAGTGGAATATAGTCTACCCTACTGCAGCATACTTACAGTTAAAGCCAAAAGTTAACATACAACTAGGCTGAAGATATTCAATCTCAATTTTTACAGTAGTAATCAGTTTTTTACAGCTACACACATTTCATTTTGCCATACAGAGAATTACGAGAAAAGCTGGAATAAAAGTTAATACTTGGTAGGTCCCCCACGGGATCTCGGGAGTGTGAAACGATTCTTGCCAGCCAATGGTGGTCATGTTCACCGCTGGTCAGTGTTTTTATGGTCACACTGCTGTCGTAAGTTCAAGGTTTTGCTGGAATTCTTGTAGTCATGGTACACTCTTGAAATGCTCAGATGTGAAAGTCCAAACTTTGCTTCTACCTCTGAAATGCTGACCCATCTCATGAACTATTAAACCGTGCTGAAAATCACAAAATCGTGATAACTTGCCGTTCTCACTGCAGAAACAGTTCTAGAAGCTTCCAGAGATGTCAGTCACTTTATATACTTTATATACCATTTGTATATAATTATCAAACAATTGATTAGAAACAAATTTATTTTAGCTTTAATATGAGAAAGTCAGATTGCCAGTGGGTCAAATGTTTACATATGCCATGTCTGAAAGATTCCAGAAAATGATGTAAAGATTTTTAGAAGCATCTGATTGGCTAACTGTCATAATTAGGAGTTCATTGATAGTGCATCAGTAGCTGTAAATGGACCTGGTAATTTGGAAATTTGGAAATTTAAACCCAGTATCTTCTTTAACGCCATGGGAAAATCCAAGCAACTCCACCAAGAAAAAAGTGTAAAAAACCTCTTAAGTTCAGTTCCTCTTTAGGAGCAAATTTCTAAATAAAAGGTAATACAGCATCCGCACAAAGCAGCATCATGTTTTGTGGGTCTCTTGCTGGAAAAGGGACTGGTGTACTCCAGAAAATAGACAGCATCATAAAGAAGAAGTGTTATCTGAAAATACTGAAGCAAAAGTTAAAGTTGTTCAAAAGTGGGTCTTCAGGAAAAACAATAGTCCTATGCATACATCTAAAATTAAAGACAACAAAGTAAAAGTATTGGAATGGCCATCACAAAACCCTCATTCATGGCCTGAACTGAAAAAGGTTGTATCTGAGCAACCTTCTGCCAACGACCCTACCTGAGTTACACCAGTTGTCACAGGAGGAAAAGTAAAGTATTGTGAGAAGCTTGCAGCAGGCCCCCATGTGGATTCCTCTAGTTAAAGCAATTATCAAAGTGTAAATAAACTTGTGATGCACTGAAAATCTGAAAATGAAATAAAAGCTGAAATAAATATGTCTCTTAGCTATTTTTTAAAAAGATACCCTAATTGGCTTAACACATGAAATGTATGGTGACATGAAATGTGTGGAATTGTAAACTGCCTTTAGCCTAGGTGGATGTAAATTTGCCCTCAACTGTATATATCACATATGACCTTTGTTTACCCAGGTTGTTAAGTGTAGCTTTGAAGGGTGTGCTTGTAATAATGGTTAACATTATTCCTGGATCACCTTTCAAAGGCGATGTTCCTGGTGTCTAGCTGAGTTGTGACCACTGGGGCAGAGAGCCGAGCAGCCACCTGCTCATTGCTGGGCTGCAGAACCCCTAACAGACTGAGACTCCTTTGAAGACGAGAGGAGGGAGAGGCTGGGAGACTTGGAAGTGTCTCACAGAACACTAGTTGTCTGTCATGGTCCACCTCCATCACCATGGCACTGGAGTCTGCATTATATACAGAAAGGGAAGAGTCAAAATGAATAAATAAGAGACCACAGCTGAAGAAACCTAATCTTTTAAATACAGTACATGTGTAGGTGACTCTATCCTACAGATAAAATGGTATTAAAACAGAGCCAAATGGGAGGATGGGGATGCACAAAATGCCTCCCTGTCACCTTGTCCCTTGAAGATGAAGCTGCGATTGCCTCTCTGCCAAGTCATCTGCTCAAAACCCATAAGTGTTGTGTCCACTCGAAGGCACTGGCCACTTTTCCACACCCGATACGTGTCGCTTGGGCAGATTCGAGACACCAGTGGCACTGAAACAGAGTGGTGGAGACAGTGCCATATCCTTCATTCATAGAGATAAAATACAACTTAGTTTAGAACGTCACTGCAAAGCAGACATGATGAAAAAGGTGCACACAGATATAGCTTTGATTGCCAAGACCACCCAGAACATACCTAATAACGATGAGCATTAAATGAACTGCATCATGCTTTGCGAGGACAGATTTTGGTAAAGAGACATCAAGTTTTACTACAGTCATTATGCAAGAATAAAACATGACAGGGTATGCTGTAGAATAAAACATGCCATGTTGTTTTATTGTAGAGTTTCCTTTAAGGTAGTTACTCTTCTTCATGTTGAGATGCATCACACAAGCCCACTGGTGATTATTTTAAACATAACCATAAGTCCTGAAGTGTCATACGCCACATAGATCAAAGCAATTTGCTAATAATTACAATTTTTAACCACTTATAATTAGATTTAATCTTGTGGAATATCTGGGAGACAAGTCAATTACCATTATAGCATGTTACCATGTTATAGCAGCTACTGTACACTATTCCTAAGGGCCTATTTCTCTTTTTGCTGTGTTGCAATGCTAAATTTAAGAATATCAGGTAGCTTTTGTGACTCTGTAGAGAAATAAAATTATTATATAATTAAAATATAGCCACAAGCAGCGATTATGGGGTAAAAAGCACAAACTCGCATGTCTGACATGATGGTGTATGTACTCACAGTATGAATGAGGTGCCTACTCAGTTAAGGAGAATGTATACATTTACTGTGATGTCTATCAAGAGTTTGCAGGAGGGCTGGTACACAAGTATACATGTAGTGCAAGCTTTGCAATTACTGTTATTGTATGGCACAATCATGTATATGAAACTGCTGATACTTTCAAAATAGCTTACTAACAAACAAACATATATACAGGGGTTAGACAATGAAACTGAAACACCTGTCATTTTAGACCACAATAATTTATTAGTATGGTGTAG
>JAOVYV010000050.1:15758590-15772963 GCA_025674545.1 Hassar affinis
GCATGCCTAAAAACCTTAAGGATTTGGAGATGATTTGCAGAGAGGAGTGGGCCAAAATTACTCCTGAAGTGTGTGCAAATCTTATAAAACACTATATGAATGCTGTGCTTGCCAACAAGGGTTTTGCCACCAAGTATTAAAGGATGTTTTACTAGGGGATCAAATACTTATTTACCTCAATGAAATGCAAATAATTTTTTATTTCTCATTTCATGTAATTTTCTCCGTTTTTCTTTTGATATTCTATGTTTCATGTGGATTGACCAATACTAAGCCTGTTCCTCCAGGCTCCAAGCTCCACCCCTGTTTTTGATTGGCAGCTGGAAAATATATAGTGTTGAAATTTCCAGGTGCCATATTTTTCCACTTTGTTATGATGGATTTCACAGGGTTCATAAGAAGGTTGAAAGCTTTGCTGATCTTTTAATGACATTCTCCAGAATGTTTCATCCTAATAACTTCATCTACAAACTAGACAGCAGTTCCTTTATTCTAATAACAATATCTCACAAAGTCAGCGATATTTATTGTTCTAGAATACAGCTGGACACACAGATGTATCTTCATTCATTCATTCAATCAATCATTCATTCATTCTTTATCTAAGCTGAATTCATTATCTGGGTCGCAGGGAGTTCTGGAACCTTTCCCAGTATTCACTGGGCACAAGGTAGGGAAACACCCTGCACCAGGCTGCTTGTTTAATATGATTTTTGTAGATAGTCTTTAATTTTATTTAAAAATAGAAACACTTACTAGAGGGTGAATACTTTCTGGACGCACTGTATAGTATATAGTCATTCCCTCAACACCTTCTTTTTTCGCTCTCTCCTTAAGTTTATAGCACAAAAATCCCTAAATTGTACCAAGAAAAATACATTCTAGCCGATGTGTTTCAATAATTTAAAATTGCTGTGGTATAAAAACTAGAAGGTATAAAAATAATATTTCTAACTGGCAGCAGTGATGCATGTTACATGATTATACAAATAATTAACAGAGGAGATGAATCAATAATATTTATGACCAATAAAGGATTACCACTATTCTAACCTCCCATTTAATCAACTCAATAATGATTACAGTAATGATTTTAACATTAACATTGCTGTTTGTTATTTATGGACCTTATTAAGGGGCGCTGTCAACAATCTGTAGGCAAGCAATGTAGAAATATTATGCTTTAATAGACATAAGGGTGTGACACCATTAATTCAAGCTTTTTAGCTGTGCAGAATAAAATGCATGCATAGTTGTTGTAAAGTCCTATGTCCAACAACAAACAGACCTTACAATAGACTTGGCTTCCCAAACAGTATAAAATCAAAACATTTTCACCATTCCCCCCTGCTCTCATTGCCTGCATGGCACTTCTTTAACAATCCTTGACACATTTTCACTTGTCTTCATATAAAATCAAAGGCATCCCAGATAGAAAAGTAGCTGGGATTTCCTACTATTCAGCAAAACTGAAAAAGCTTCTCAGACGAGTGGCGTAGGATATCCATGACTGAAATAACAGTTACTCCAACAGGACATTCAACCTCAGCATGGCCTGAACTGAACTGGACTGAAAAGCTTCTCAATCACTAATCCCTTTCTTTAAATGCTGTTTAATTTTTTATCATTTGTGTTTTGCAATCATGTCTGAAATTATTAGTGAATCATCTTGTGAAAATCTTAATGTTAAGGAGTGAGATCATTCTGAGGAAACTGCAGTGACTGAAAAATACCACATCAAACTCTACTACACAACAGCAGATAACTGTTAAAGTGAATTAGTTCATCAATTAGTATATAGCTGTTTTGCTTATTGATCTCAACACCGTGTTTCAAATTGTTATGCAAATTGGATTTAAGTGTCATAAAGATTTTTTTTTATGTATTTCAATTAAACTCATGGATGGTATTGTGTCTCAGGGCTCTTTGGATTACTGAAATTAATCTCAGACACCTGTGATAATTAGTTTGCCAGGAGAGTCCAATTAAAGGAAAACTACTTAAGAAGATGTTCCACGTTATTAAGCAGGCCACAGGTTTCAAGCAATATGGGAAAGAAAAAGGATCTCTCTGCTGCTGAAAGGCGTGAAATAGTGCAGTGCCTTGGACAAGGTATGAAAACATTAGATATTTCACGAAAACTGAAGCGTGATCATCGTACTGTGAAGAAATTTGTGGCTGATTCAGAGCACAGACGGGTTCGTGCAGATAAAGGCAAAATGAGGAAGGTTTCTGCCAGACAAATTCATCGGATTAAGAGAGCAGCTGCTAAAATGCCATTACAAAGCAGCAGACAGATATTTGAAGCTGCTGGTGCCTCTGCAGTCTCGCAAAGGTGTAGGATTCTCCAGAGGCTTGCAGTTGTGCATAAACCAGTATTCGGCCACCCCTAACCAGTGCTCACAAGTAAAAATGGTTGCAGTGCACCCAGACATACATGAAGACTAATTTTCAAAGTCTTGTTTACTGATGAATGCCATGCAACCCTGGATGGTCCAGATGGATGGAGTAGTAGATGGCCAGTAGATGACGTCACAACAAGGCTGCAACATCAGCAAGGAGGTGGTGGAGTCATATTTTGGGCTGGAATCATAGGGAGACAGCTGATTGGCCCCTTTAGAGTCCCTAGAGTCCTTTAGAGTCCTCGGCAAAGTATATAGACTTTCTGACTGATCACTTTCTTCCGTGGTATAAAAAGAAGAACCATGCCTTCCGTCGCAAAATCATCTTCATGCATGACAATGCACCATCTCCTGCTGCACAGAATACCTCTGTGTGACTGGCTGCTATGGGAATAAAAGGAGAGAAACTCATGGTGTGGCCACCATCCTCCCCTGACCTCAACCCTATTGAGAACCTTTGGGGTATCCTCAAGTAAAAGATCGATGAGGGTGGGATGCAGTTCACATCAAAACAGCAGCTCTGGAAGGCTATTCTGACATCCTCCAAGGAAATTCAAGCAGAAACTCTCCAAAAACTCAAGTTCAATGGATGCAAGAATTGTGAAGGAGATATCAAAGAATGGGTCCTATTTTAACATATCTAACATAACTTGGCCTGTTGAGATGTTTTTGATTGAAATAGCTTTTGATTTTAGTAAATGTGCTGCAAATAAATAAAAAAAAAGACAATGTGCTGTTCTTTACAACCTATAAAATGTTTGGACACTCTGCATAATAATTTGGAACAGTGCATTTAGAGTTTTTTTATTTTAAAACAATTACTGTTATCATTGGTTTGTTCTGGTATCACAGGTTTGTTCAATACAATTGGATTTATACTTAACAGGTCATGACTTGGAAATTATACTGACTGTCATTTGCATTGACCATTTAGGAAAATCTAAGAAAAATATCACTTGCATAATAATTTGGAACACAGTGTAATTAGTCTGATGAGCCTCACATAAATGTAAGGTGAAAAATGATGATGATTGTTATATTTGACAAGCCTGTTTGTACATATGGATTGCCTCAATATTCCTGGATTTAAAAAAAGAAAGAGAGAAATAGAGACAGTGAGAGTGAGAGACACAGCAGGTGACAGAGAGGCAAGTGGCACAAAGCCCAGAAAACCTGTCCTCACTTCCAAGTCTCTGAACAAGATTCTTCACTAACACTCTCTGACACAAAATGTCCTCATGAAAGAGCATCAATCTAACTGTAGCATCCTTCAAAATGATCCTAGATGCTCCCACATAACACACCAGCAATGTCATTTACTGGTATTCATATGTTAGGGCCACAACTTGCAACACAGTGACTGTTACATTCTGGTCATTCCATTACCATTTCTCTCATCTGTGAAGACTGTTCTTCTGCTGTCTGACAGTAACCACCCAAAGCTGCAGCTGCTCATTATGTCACATAGCCATTGTTCACTAGATAGTAAAATATGTGCCATAGTCTTGGAAAAGCATTTGCATGATCAAACAGCTATATATAGTTCTGAATAATACAAGTTTCCTTTAAATGAAAGATGTTTCGCTTTTGCATGTCTCTCAATCACACATACTATTGCAGCTCAAAAACTTAATCTACCATGAAAAGTTCATTTTTGTTCATGATCTAATTTAAAACAAGAAACTGTCATATTGTATATTCATTACATCATGTAAAGTGACTTATTTAAACTTTTTTTTTTTAACTTTGAGTATTATGGCCTATAGCTCGTAAACTATAGAAAATTTCAAATTATTAGAATATTTAATAAGATCAAACAGAAAAGGATGTAAAATATAGAAATGCCCAACTTCTGACAAGTTTATGTTTATTTTGTTTATTTTCACTGTTTATTTATACACTCAGTACTTAGTTATGGCTCCTATACCACAAATTACTGCATCAGTGTAGTGTGGCAGGAGAAATGTTACTGAAGCCCAGGTTGTTTGGATAGTGGCCTTCAGCTTGTCTGTATTGCTCGGTCGACTGTATCACATCTTCCTCTTGACAATACCCCATAGCTTGCAAATCAGGTCCAGTCAGTCATCTGGCCAATCAAGCTCAGTAATATCATGGTCAGCAAACCATATGGTAGAGGTTTTGGCACTGTGCTAAAATCTCCTGGTAGAAGCTGCATTGACTTGATAAAACACTGTGGACCAACACCAGCAGATGACATGGCACCACAAACCATCACACTCTGTGTAAAGTTCACACTGGATTTCGGATTCTGTGCCTCTTCACTCTTTTGACTTCGCTCTGGTTCAGGAGTGGATTGATATCAGGAATGTGGCGATTGTCCTTTCCTGGAGATGTTTGTGCATGGTGGTTTTGATGCCCTGACACCAGCCTTGGTCCCCTCCTTGTAAAGTGCTTGAATCAACTTTTCTTGACTATCATCTCAACCCTGTGGTCATCCCTGTTGCTCGGGCATCTTTTCCTACCACATTTTCCCTTCCAGTCAAATTTGCATTAATATGCTTAGATACAGCACTCTGTGAACAACCAGCCCTTTCAGCAGTGACCTCTTGCTTATCCTCCTTGTGGAGGTTGTTGATAATCATTTTCTGGACAACTGTTAATTCAGCAGTCTTCCTCATGATTGTGGTTACGTGTGCTGAACTAGACTGAGTGATGCACTTTATTCATACTGTTTGAATAGTAATTTACTCAAACTGAAATATTGTAATAATTTGAATTTGAGATCTGATTTTCATGAGCTATAAGCCACAATGATCAAAATTAAAACAAAAATTTTTTTAATTTTCGATTTAAATTATGAATAAATAATAAATTAACTTTTTTCATGACTTTTGCGCTGCACTAGTAAAGACAGGCCTTTTTTCAAGTCTGGTTATCCAGAAGGCTTAAAGGGAGAAAATCACATTGGAAGATTTCTACCTGTACATTTATAATCTAGCATTACTGTCAAATTTGAAAATTTGAAACGAGTTATCAGCATCACCCACATCAGTATGTATCTTATCGCTTTCGTTTTTGATTTAAACATGAATTTTAAAACTTGTCATCTGTACAAGGGGTTTAAATGAAAAAATGATTCCTTTGTTGTTTTGACTGTCCACTACTCTATGGTATTTTTGGGCTTACGTAAATTACATATAATAAATCCACACTTCTAGCTAGCTAACTTATTATTGCTGATGATCTATCATGGGAGAATATATTGGTATTAGCAACTGCTGCTCTATAAATCACTTTAATCTTTAATCGTCATTAATCATGCTTAATTTTCATTTCTACAGCACTCAAATCCACCCATAAATAAGAGGTTAAATACTGATTACTAGCAGATAACTATATAAAGTGCTAGAATGTGAGTATAAGTAGTACGCAAGAGTCACAATGTTGCAAAGTTATGTTGTCCTGATGTATCCAGGAGATTCCCTTTTCCTGTTCTCACTATAGAATTGGTAAGTGTGCTATGATGAAACTTTGGTCACCAGGATATGTTGTGGCTACATAATGACAATGGAATTTGGTTAGCTGGGAGTGTTAATTCTGTTTCCACTATTATATGCTGTAGTTGTATGATGTCATGATTATGCTCTTAGTGTTAATAACCAAGTTGGTGTAATTAGTGTTGTGTTATGTGTAAAAAATTGTTTTACATACCCCAGCTTGTAAACTCCCATTTCATCTCCACATAAAAGTCTTGTGCCTGCGAAACAGACAAGAAGAAGAAAAGGATGGAATGGAGAAAATGTGGTTTAAATGTGGGTTAATGTAGGCTACCTCCCCAACAGGATTTTTAGACTGATAGTATGTTTATTTTGTGAGCTATTTTGTGAAGTAGTATGACAATGTATTTATTGACAGAGACTTCCAAGCACTTCTGTAAGTAGCTCTTGATAAGGGCATCTGCCAAATGCCATAATGCATTTCTTGTGTAAAGAGGTAGTTCATTCATCAGAAAAATGGTAGTGCATTTCAGGAAGCGTTCAGGGCCAGAAGGAAGAAGACAGAATATCTGCCCCAGTAAAAAGTTATCAAAGATTAGGTTGTGGGACAGAAACCAAGCCAGTACCTGTGTCATGATGAGTGTACATTTCTCTACTTGTATCAACTCTTCAAGAACGTGTGTGTATCTGAAAATAAGCATTCTGCTCTTTGACTAGCAGTTGTTCAAAGTGGTTTTCAATATTATCTCTCTCCACTGTAACTGTAACATAGACTATATAGCCAAAGGTATGTGCATGCTTGACCAATCACACACATGTCCCATTTCAGATTTAGTCCCCTTTACTCTTCACATTTCAAGGGTGTTCACTGGGTTTGAGGTCAGGGATCTGTGCAGGCTACTCGAGTTCTTGCACTCCAGCCTGGCCACATTTGTGCAGTGTCACAGCGAAACAGGTTTGGGCCCCTTAGATCCAGTGAAGGGAAATCTTAATGCTACAGCACACAAAGACATACCCATATATATATCAGAAAGCAGTTCCAACTGAGCAAAGCTGAGGAAAGAAGATTAAACTGTGAACTCAAAGTGTGTCTCTGGAAAGTCATAATAAATGTTTATGCAAAACTATTTTTTTTATAGAAAGCTTTCATGAATTTAGTGTTTGTAGTATTTGTAATGTAATCCTTAAACCTGTATAATTTTCCTTTCAGGTATGGTACTGCTTATTCAGAAGTAGATGCTGTCATAATCCTGACAAAAATGAATCCCAAAGTGTTTCACTTTCCTGGTTGCACACAGATAAAACAAAAAACTTAAAAAAAACATGGCTTCTTATTTTATTACTCCAGTGATTGAAAGTACTCAGACCTTATACTCAGACCTTATATAGTAGAGTAGAGAAGTAATGGTTCAAATTTTTTCACTATCGTAGAGTGTAATGGTTCAAATTTTGATTTGGTGTCAAGCTATATACTGATATACTGTAAACATTAATTAACAGAATTCAACCTTTAGACTTTCACAGTAAGTCTGTTCTGAATAAACTATTTTCTGATATTTTCTGATGCAGGTAAAACTCATTTTATTGGCAATCACTTGCCTTTAAGAACAATAAAATCAGAAAATGAGTACTGAAAAAGCAGATCACATTTTCTTTTCTTTGTTGTCAACTGCGGTAAGATATAAATAAAATGCAGTGTGCCCTCCTGTAAAGAAAATGTGCTGATAATTTCAAGGACAAGCTGACTAAGCATTCATCTGCTTCACCAACAGCTCACTTTTATCAGTTCTCAATTTTATCAAAATAAAATTCTGTAACAGAGATGCCTCTGCAGTTCTGAATAGTGATATTCAGTATTAACTCTTCATTCACACAAACTACAGATGCAGTAGATAGATATTAAGCTGAAATATGCTGGATTAGGTTTAGGTGGAGAGCTGCTTTTTCAGTCATCCATTCATACATGTATAGTCTCTGCTCTGTACATGTAATGAAGTGCAAAAGTTCAAGCAGCTTTAAGGTTATACTTTTCTAAAAGCATTTGCAAACAAATTTTATATTTGCAGTATGTATATTTGTATTTTATATTTGCATATTTTATATTATATAGCCTGAATGAGGGCCATTAAAAGCCATTAAAAGCTGACCTGCTGCAGTCTTTCTAGTAATCTGGGGATCCCTGCCAGTCTCTTAACGATGCGCTGGTAGTCTCTGTGACACAAAACCAGCCGCACCAGCTCAGGATCACGCAAGCTGATGGCTTCCTGCAAAACTGTGGCAGACAGAGAAAGAAGGGGAGAGAGAGAGAGAGAGAGAGAGAGGGAGAGATACCTAAGCAAACATTCAGTATTCAAATACTGGGTGAGAAACCATATTAATTATCTCGCTCGATTTATGATGCAGACTATGGAAAGAGAAGGACAGCAATGTAAGAGGTACATTTTTACTAGTCATAAATTCTGCATTATAAGCTGTAACTGAGCTGAATGTATTTTTATTGCCTCTCTTCCCAGCTATTTTGCTTGCATTCCCATTATATTCCACTCTTCGTGCTTTTTTGTTTCTGAAACAATCTTTGTGCTCATACTCACAGTGTAAACACTGAGAGTGTAATCTGCATCACAAAATACTGTATTTACACACCACCCTGGTCTTTACATAAAATGTGAAGCTATACAGTCAATTTGCACCCTGCCAGTAAATCCACCAGAGAGTTTACATTTTAAAGAAAAATGTGTGGAACATAATTCAGTTTCAGGTATCTGTTACATGAGCAATTGAATAATCTATAACTGCTGAAATGGTATTATTAGGACTTGTAAGCATACGCAGTGTTTGCAGTGTTGCTGTGCTACCTGTCCAGCCGTTGCTGTTTTCTTTGCTGACATCTGCGCCATAGTGCAGCAGCACTCGAGCGCACTCTAGGTGGTTGAGGGTCACAGCCAGATGCAGAGGTGTGCGACCCCGTGGGTCTAGCACATCCACTTCCACCTGAGAAAAAAAAAGTGGAAGAAAGGAAGGTAAACAGTGTCTCACTTCCTCGCTGTGCACAGCTGGCAAACAGAAAGAGATGGGTGAGGTGAGACAAAGTGATGCTGAGAGAAGCGACAAGCGATAATTAAACCATTGCACTTGAAGTTGGAACCATGAGCAAAATCGGAATATTCATGAGGAATTCTACAGCAATTCAGAAGCAAACCTGTGCCTTTCTGGCCCTTGACCGCCACTGGGACTAGGAAAGAGCTGACATTATGCTTTATAAGGAGATTATAAATCTTAGAGCTTATCAGTGAAAATGCTGTTATTTATGCATGCACTATATCCTGGTTGATCACATTTGATGAGCTGGCATTCTGCCTGAGATTGTGCCCACACACATTAATCCTACTGTCAGGTCAGAAGAGCTGCTAAAGGCCAGGCTGCACTGGTGTGACAATGTGGATATGCAGATCTTAGCTGTGTCTTACGAATGGTTTATTTTGAGCAGGCTTACAGTAAATGAGTTACATAATGGTAGTTTTATGCACATGCCTCAGACAGGCGCATTATAATGGAAACATATTACTGCCTGAGGGCTTGCTGTCTGCTGGGAGAGCTGTTCTGTTTCCTCACAGTTGCACCAGCAGCCTAAGTGCCATATTACAAGCAAATACAGTGTGTGGGTGTGAGTTAGTGTGTGTGTGTTGTTTCTTAGTTCTTTAAAGTTTCTTTATCACAACTGTTTATATGACTGACTGCATGCACAGCCACTTGCCTCTCATATATAATGTGAGTCTGTTTATTGTCACCCGTCCTCATGCTCTGTAGCTTTGTTTTATTTTTTAAACAGAACACGCACCATGTTTTTGTGTGTGTGCCGTGTGTGCTATAGACACAATCCACCCATCTGTAATGTTGTTTTGCATAGGAAACCTACTCCCATGCGGTGCACGCATGCTCCCTAAGCCTTATTCCCTGCTCTGCAATTAGACAGCTCCCTCATTAACAGGAGCAGTGTGTTCATGAGCAACAACTAGGGCCTGAGTGACTCCCCGTGGAGCCGGAAAAACATCAGCTCCTTTACAATGGAAAGGGGAGGACAGGATGGGTGGGGGCACAGAGGGAGTGGAGGGGCATTGCTATGGTAACTGGGGGAGCAGAAGAGGGAGGGGGACATGATGGGATGGTGTGATGGAAGGAAGAAGAGTGAGACCCAGTGAGAGAGACAGAGAGAGAATGATGGGAGCACGAATGGGGTTTTAAAGTAAATGATGCCTTTTCTGTCGGTCCTATGGGAAGCCCAGCTCAGCTCAATCCCAAGACTAATACAGGAGAGGAGATGACAGCTGAACACTCAAGGGAAAGTGAGAAATCATGTGTGCGTGGGGGATATGTATGAAATTCCATCATATGAAGAGATACAGGGTGATATGAGAAGACAAGAAAACAGAACAAAGTAGTCAGTTGTCACTGCACTCTCATTGACCTGCTCTTTGCCATTTCTCCAGCCAGGCTAGCACACAAGCACATTTCTGCTCGCCCACCTACTCCACACAAATTGAACTATTGTTGGATCTTGTGCAACAAAATGGCCTTTCTTGTCACTCAGTAGGCAATGACAAAAATTACTTTTGTCACCCAACCAATTGGATGC
This sequence comes from Hassar affinis, assembly GCA_025674545.1. Taxonomy (NCBI): domain Eukaryota; kingdom Metazoa; phylum Chordata; class Actinopteri; order Siluriformes; family Doradidae; genus Hassar; species Hassar affinis. The sequence continues at coordinate 15,769,084 of JAOVYV010000050.1, forward strand.
AAACTGTGTGCAAAGTCTGTAATTATGCCTGGTCTAGTGTAATTATGCCTGGTTCGTAGTCGCAAAAATGTAATTGCACAGCGCTAATCTAGCACTCAATAACTTTAAGTTAAAAGCCTCAGCTGACCTGATCCCTAATTTCCCTATGTTTCCCTAAGTCAAATGTATAATAGTGTGTTCCTGGAAAAGGAAAAAAAGTCCTGGTGTAATAAAGTGGTTGAATTTTACTAAGGATATACTAAACAAATTCAGAAACAAATAAACTGTTTTGATTTGAAACATACACTTTTTAAAAATACTCTTTAAAGGTTCTATGGATAATAGTTAATGGCTCTAGTTTTTTTTTTTACATGTGGACCCGGTTCTGAGATGAAAACAATTTACTGTAGGGTTCTACACAGACACTTAAACGGTTCTGTCATATGGACAAACCAAAGTAGCTTTTAAGATGCTAGATTTAGAAGCCTTGCATGAAACAACATGAAAGCGGCCATCTTGTAATCATCCACCTTAGTTAATAACTTGTTTCATTTGTCTGTTCATTTCTTTATTCATTTACATTTGTCCACTGTATGTTTTGCATTCATCTTATATCTCCTCTGTTTTACACACTTTGCTGATAATAGTGCTGTAAACTGTGGAACATTAGCCTGTTCACACACAAATGTGACCTGAACACACAGAGAGCTATAGAAAATGGTAGTTAGTCCCTAGGGTTTCAGGGATATTATGTCATCTAGGGTCTTCCCTTACTTTTTAGTGCCTGGGCTCCACCATTCTATATTTTCTCTTCCTTCTCTCCCGGCTGTAGGCTGCATTATTGATAGTCATCTCTGGTGGAGCATCTGCTCCTGCATTTTCTCTGCCTTGGCTAATGTTTTCTGGCAGCTGCTTAAACCAGTATCAATCTTTTATTGGGAGCCCAAACTGTGTATGTGGAATGTAGGCAGAGCTACATTGTGTGTGTCTGTGTGCGTTTGTGTGTGTATGTACATAGACGTCTGCAGTTGTGTGTCCGCGGGGGAACAAGATGCAAGATGCAGTGCGTGGTGAAATAACCTAGTTATGAAACATCCTCTGTGTGGGCAAAACATATGAAGGTGTTTACAGATGCCATAAATCAGTAAAAACTGAGCACAAATGAACACAAACACTGCTGCTTGATGGTCCTTTTAGCAAGGACGCTCTAATTAGTGGCACCTAATACTAATCATGAATGAGAGAAATCAAACACACAGCCCAGAAGACGTGGCGATAAGAGGGTTTTGAGGAAAAATGCTCCTGATTGCTTCAAATTTCATCTGACATAGTGCCAGTGACTCACACAGTGCATGAGAAAGAGACAGAGAGAGAGGGAAAGAGAGAGAGAGAATGGGGTCTCCTTTTCCCCGAGTGCTCGCTGGGTGGCTGGGGTGATGCACAGCAAGCTGACACACATCACTTGTTCCGACAGAGCCATTACTGATGAGCCAGGCTGAGGAAACACATTTCCAGGGAAGAAGGAAAAAGAGAGAGAAAAGTGTGTGCACTAGCTAATAACTTCCTTATAAAATGTCACAGCAATTAGATTCTCAGCCCTCATACTCTGTTGGAACTGCTGAAGCAAATATTCATAAATAAGACAAGATGTGAAATAATCATGGCACAAATGGTCACACTTGCTCTGAGGTAAGAAACAGATCAGATTCTTAGTCAGTATTTGGCTACTTTAACATGACATTATATAGGAACAATATAAAGATCCTCAAATTATAACTAAACAAGTGTGCATTGTTTTGCATCACCACACTTTAGCTCCCTTGGTTCTTTGAAGATCCCGATAAGAAAAGCTTGCCCTTTCAGAAAAGGCTCCGCAGAGAAGTCCTTTAGAACCTGTGACTATTCAAAGAATCCTTCACAACAGCTTTTCCCCTTGTTGTGGTCATTGTGGTCATGGTAAATACTATCAAACAATGACAGCACAGACTTTTGAAAGAGAACTTGTGGTGGTGAAGGGTATGTGGCAGCGTCAGGGTTATTTAGCCTCACCTAAGTCTAATCCCTTCAGTTGTCCATATTCTCAGAGCAATACTTCATGAGACAAGAGCTTTTAAGCTTTCTAGATTTCACATTTAAGAGGAATCAGAAAAGCCAATCTTTTGTCTGACAACTACACAATAAAGCCAGTTTGAAGACTGCATCCTGCGTTAAAATAAGGCTCCACACATTCCAGGAGAATGCAGAGGAACATCAGTCCAAGCTAGCGTTTGTTTTTCATATTCATATTATAACAGGGGAACTTATTTATTAGTAACATGATGATTTTACTTGGCTTTGAATACTGAAATACTGATAAACAAATGCCATGCATCCTGTCAGACTTCTGGTCTCTTTTCTATACTATGTGTACAGCCTCTCCATAAACCACAAATACGGTCAGATTTGATCCTCAAAGTCCCTTCCACTTCCTCATTTCCAGTTCAGCATCCCACACAATCAGAACACATGATGGTTGTGTCTGTGCAGACATCTGTTCAATCTTTTAGCCCTGTCAGATGCTGTCCCATCTCATGCTGCCTTGGCTGTTAAAAGCCTTCAAATAAGTTAACTACATCTCAGGCTACTCCCACCCAAGCATCATCTTCATCCCTAGTGACAACATTCCTCAATTAGTGTTGGATTTCATGGTGTAGGAGACAGGCTGGAGAGACTGAGTTGCCAACAGAATGAACTAAAAATGGCTAGAAATGTAAGTCATCCGTGCAGTTATAACTAGATATGAGCAACGATATTTGTTGCCAGTGCAGATATTTTAACTGTATCTGTCTCCAGCTAAACTGGATCTTATATGTGATATAGCCATTTCTCTCATCTAGATGCACAGATCTGTGTAAAATGCTTTTAAAAAAAAGAATAATTGTAGCAATGTTGTAGGCAGTATAACATAATTCATCTCTCTGTATGTGCAGCTGTCATCAATTATTCTTTTACTCTGTGCTTTTTTTCTAATCCATTCTCAATTTCCTTCATCTCCTCCAAACAGACGACTGCCCACTCTGAGTCTGTGCTCCTTTTTTTTTAATGCCTGTTCAAATCGAACAGCAAATTAATCTCCTCAATTGGGCTACCTTACTGACTTTCCTTCTCTGATCTCTAATTCGTCTCTTTGCTACTGATGACCTCGTGCCTCCTCCATGGTAGTTCGAATTTTCCTGCTCCGTCTGTTCCGATACCCAACACCGGTCGCATGCTGGTGCAGCACTTTTGTCTTTGTCATGGCAGTGTGCCCTGTCCTTCCAATCTCCATCATGGTGGTAATGACCTCCCTTCTCAGCATATATACACATGCTTACACACCATCCCACACCTGATCTCAGTTCCCTGTCCCTCTGAACCATAAACCTGCTCTTTGTGCCAACCAGGACCAGATTATGCTGTCATCAGTATATCCAATATCAAAGCAGGGGTGCTTTATGAGACGGTATTATTCTGCTTAGCTTTTGGTTCAGCAGTGAGGGCCATATGCTTAGTGACGCACGCTGGAGCTGTGAATTTGTATTTGTATGTATATAGTGTACCAAGAAAATTTAGCTTAGTAATCTAGAACGCTGTTTTAGAGGTGGTGCTTATTAAAGCATATTGTGTGCTACAGTGTGCACCAACCGACCTCATTACAGCACATCGGAATTAAAAAAATATATATATATATAATCATTGTATATATGTCATAAAACATTAAGGTACATCAATTATAAAACCTATATTTCATATACAGGGGTTAGACAATGAAACTGAAACACCTGTAATTTTAGACCACAATAATATATTAGTATGGTGTAGGGCCTCCTTTTGTGGCCAATACAGCGTCAATTTATCTTGGGAATGACATCTACAAGTCCTG
>JAOVYV010000050.1:15784980-15812941 GCA_025674545.1 Hassar affinis
GCTCTTACCCTGCTAATTGAACCTTCACACTCTGCTCTTATTGGTGCAATGTGCAATTAATGAAGATTGGCCACCAGACTGGTCCAATTTAGCCATGAAACCTCACCCACTAAAATGACAGGTGTTTCAGTTTCATTGTCTAACCCCTGTAGATGTTAAAATAACATGAATGACAATTTCTCTATAGTAGTTTTTGGATTCATTTAATTCGGTGTAGCCTTTCATTTATTTTTTGACCTCTTCCCAATATTGCAAACCAGGTGACACGGTGGCTCGGTGGGTCCCGGGTTCGATCCCCGGGTGGGGCGGTCTGGGTCCTTTCTGTGTGGAGTCTGCATCCTCCCCGTTTCCGCGTGGGTTTACTCCGGGTACTCCAGTTTCCACAGTCCAAAAAAAAAGGACGTTAGGTTGATTGTCATCTCTAAAGTGGCCCTAGTGTGTGAGTGTGTGCGTGAGAGTGTGTGCGTGTGTGCCCTACGATGGATTGGCGCTCTGTCTAGGGTTGTTCCTGCCTTGCGCCCTATGCTGCCAGCTAGGCACCAGCTCCCCCGTGACCCTGAAAAGGAATAAGTGGTTTAGAAAATGAATGAATGAATGTATTTGAAACCAGGTGGGCTACATGGGGTGTTTAGCAGTCGTAATTTGAGGCTTTCTACAAGTAAAGTATTGCTATAAGATAGTTTTAGTATTATTTTGCAAAGACCTGTAGGAGCATTTGTTAACCTCTCTGCTGTCAGCGCCTGACTTATTTACTCCCTCTGTGTCCTACAGCCAGCTGCGCCAAATGAAGCAAAGTTTGGTTGAGAGTCAGGGTGTAATGTTCAAACTACATACAAGTAATTTTGCATTCAGGGAAAAGAACCTTGTTAAGTGTTAATTTTTTACTGTATAAACTGTTCCTGTACTAGGTAGGTGTAATTTGTAAGTTATATGTTAACCCCATTAACTCTAAACCATCAGTTTACTTGGTTCTGTAATAACTGTATGGCAGCTTTAATTGTTTTGGTGCTTTTGCTTTGCCCATTAAAACCAATGCCAATGAAATTGAGTGCTGGAATGTGCTTTCTCTTTGTGTGTCACTGCCAGATCCGGGCTGGAGCAGTATAAACAGAGGGGTGTTGATCTGTGATGAGTGCTGCTCTGTGCACCGGAGCCTCGGACGCCACATCTCCATCGTCAAGCATCTGCGCCACAGTGGCTGGCCACCTTCCTTGCTACAGGTATGCACAGACCCCAACCCATCAGCACTCAGAGCAAGGCAGTGTTAATGTATTCAGGATGTATCATTTCTGTGTGTGTATTGATGGTCTACAGATGGTGCAGACGCTGGCCAGTAATGGTGCTAACTCCATTTGGGAGCATTCACTACTGGACCCTGCGCAGGTTCAGAGTGGTCGCAGGAAACCTAACCCACAAGATAAAGTCCAGTAAGTCAAGAGCAGCAGATGTTAACGTCCTTAACACGCTTTGTATACTGAGATTTAAGAAGTGGTACAAGATAACAAGATAGAGTATAGATGATTGAGTATAAGGATGGGTTGTGAGTCACCATTTTCTGAGCGAATTGTCAGTCAGTACACATATAATGTTTCCCAGCACAAGATTGCAAAGAATTGAGGTCTTTCACCATCAACAGTTCATAATATCAAGCAAAGATTCAGGGTGTCAGGGGAAATCTTGGTGCTTAAAGGCCATGGGAAGAAATCACTGCTGAATGTTCATGGCCATCGAGCCCTCAGGCGGTATTGTTTGACAAACCGTTATGCTACCGTGATGGACATAGACATGGGCTTGGGAGTATCTGCTGCATCAAGAAATGTAACCTGAAACTGTTTTGTGCAAAGAGGAAGCCATATATTAATTTTGTGCAGAAATGGCAGTGAGTTCTCTGGGCCCATAGGCATCAGAGAAGAACTGAACGATGATGGAAATGTGTTCTGTAGTCAGACGAGTCCACGTTTCGGCTTTATTTGGGGGAAAGGATGGACATCAGATTTTATGTGCCATAGATGAAAAAGACCATCCAGACTGTTACCAACAAAAAATGCAAAAAGCAGCATATGTGATGGCATTGGGGGTGCATCAGTTCCCTCAGAGTGGGTAATTTGCACATCTGTGAGGTACCGTTGATGTGGAGGCTTATGTTGGTATTTTGGAGAAATATATGCTGCCATCAAGACAGCATCTTTTCCAATAAACTCCATGTCTGTTTCAGTAGGACATTACCAGACTTCATTCTCCATGAGTTACAACAGCAAGGCTTGACTGGCCTGCCTGCAGTCCAGATCTGTTTCCTATTGAAATTGTATGGCGCATCATGAAGAGTAGAATAAGACAACAGTGACCACAGTCTGTTGAGCAAGATTGGGCAAAATTTTCACTTGCAAAATTGCAACAATTAGTGTCTTCAATTCCCAAATGATTAAAAAGTTTTAAAAAAATGGTCTGACTCCATGGTAAACATGGCTCTGTCACAACCTTTCTAGGGTTGTTCCTGCCTTGCGACTTATGTGGCCGGCTAGGCACCGACTCCCCCGTGACCCTGAAAAGGAATAAGCGACCAAGAAGATGAATGAATGAAACCTGTTATTTTCACTCGCTTCATGTTGTCTCTAGATATTTTTCTTGCGCAGTTAGTGCCCATTGCAGTGTCGGTTGTCATTGTCCTCAGCTAGCAGGAAACTCCTGAGTGCTGAGTTTGATGTTTTTAAATGTTAGGCCATCCACTGTACACTCTTTTCAGTCACTCAACATAATGTTACTTGTTTAAGTGCAGGCATAATAAATGATGGATTATTTTCAATGATGGTTTAGATGGATGTAAAATGGACAATGATGGGGTTTTCTAGTCATTTTCTTAGACGTACATTGTGAAATAATAGCTTCAATCTAATGATGTTGGCTAGAATGATAGAAATACTTTATTGATTGCCAAGGGTAAATGGAAGCTAATGGTTTTTCTGTTTTTGTTTGTACTTATTAACCAGACATTAACCAGACCTGCTTTATTTATGTATTTGTATGTAGATTATGTGTCAGTCATATTATTGGCTTCTTCCTATAGCCCCACCAAGTCAGAGTTCATTCGCGCCAAGTATCAGATGCTAGCCTTTGTCCACAAACTGCCATGCCGTGATGATGATGGGGTTACCAGCAAAGATCTCAGCAAGGTAAGGAAATGCTGAAAGGTCAGCATAGCCTGATGAGAGGCAAAGCCTAGCTCCCTTCTGCTCTCTACTCTCAAATGAGGAATTAATAGACAGGCACTACAGGAGGTGCCCCTCAATGCTGTTAATGAGGTCATGCTTGAAAATGATGCAGCTTGCTTCTGTTGACTAGTTATGATGGGAAGATTCACAAAATCACTCTCTCTTTCTGTCCCTTACTTACAGCAACTACATTCGAGTGTGCGGACAGGAAGTTTGGAGACATGTCTGAGGCTGCTATCTCTTGGAGCCCAGGCCAATTTCTTTCATCCTGTAAGTCTTAATACTCGTAGCATATGGGCTATTAGATCTTACTAATGATTTACAATGGAAGACAGACATTTAAATGAGATCATGAGATGAGCATGGCTTATAGTCGGCTTGGTTAACTTGGAAAAACACTGTAGTCTCACACTTGCTTCTGAAGATCCACAACCTAAATATTATGTATCAAAATTGAAGAATAGTATAGGTTGCAAACACAAATTCAGATATATATTATTAGGAGTTTTATTTATTTTTTAAATTAAAACATTGTTTCTTTTTATCAACTTATTTTTTTATTAGAGTTTTGCATATATGTCCCCACTTTTCTGCTTTTGGAATTTTTTGGACTCGGTTGTGATGGAAGGTTTTGTGGGTGGAGGTATTCGTGGAAGGAGACGTACATGCTGAATGATTTGTGGTCATTTGGAGGGCTTTAACCTCTAAACTTTAGCCTTGTGCATGCAGTGAACATAGTGTGACTGAACATGGTGAAATCATCTGCCCTAAGTGTGTGCTATACATTTAATGATCATACAGGATTTATATAGTGAACATATTATGAAAATTTCACTTTTTAATGTTTTGTGCAGCCACAGTTGGGTCTCTGGAGTGCCAACCAACCCACAAACTTAGTTAGTTCTTTATATGCTGCCTGCTTCAGAAAACATGGGATTAAACACTCTTTGTTTCACTTATTATGTAACTAGCAAATTTGTTGGAATTATACCTCCCCCATCCCATCAACTCAACCCCCATTCTGAATATCTCCACCTACTGTGTGAGTATCTCCACCTACTGTGTGGGTATCTCCACCCAGTGAGTTGACTCTCAGCCTCAGAGGACAGAGCAGCTGAGTGGATGCACTTTAGTTTTGATGGCAACATCTCCAAAACCAGTGTGTGCGAAAAACTTAGTGCCTAACTGCTTTTTCCAATCTGGGTCAGTACAACATGGGATGTCTGAGGAATAGAAAACATGAGTTTTTAAAATGGCTTAAATGAGCATGTACTTGTGAACATAAGCAATGCAGTTCTTGTAAGCCTAAATGCACTCCTCAAGCATCTAGCAGTGATTATGCTCTAATTATTGAGATTCAGAATGACTGGAGATAACATATTTTGTACTTCACAGAGATCATAAATCCTTGAATATTAAAAATAACTCAAAATTGGTTGAACAATGTCAAAGTTATTGTTCTTTATACAGAAAATACAGCCAGTTTTCACACATACAAAATGGCAGACATGTAGGTCTAAGTGTCACCCAATAATATGCCTGTAGGTACACCTCACAGCAGAGGGGGCGGCGGGTGAGCAGTGGCTCATTTTCATTTAAAGCAACAGATGCTGAAACCAAGTGTTGTTTAGACAGGGTGAGAAATCAGCTGTAGTATTTAATCCATGTGGTATTGTAACCAAAGAACGTCACAGAGAATTCATTAAGACCCACTGGGAACTGTATGAACTTGTGAAAAATGGATGCAATGGGTCTTCTTTAACCTCATCCAGCTGGGTATTATAATAATAATAATAATAATAATAATAATAATGCATTTATGTAGCACCTTTCACAAACCCAAGGACGCTTAAAAGTATCACTTTATGTTAAATATTTACGAACAGCAGCTAGTGCAGTGTTCACACTAATGATGGATGACACACTTGGACTCACAAATGTAACCTGCAAAAGTTGAAACATTGAATATGAACAAAATAGCAAAAATGTGCATTGCAGTGGCTTGTAGTGTGAACTTGGGCAAGAATGTGAAGGACAAAATGTTTTTTTTTTCCTTTAAAAATGTAGGTTACTTTAAATGATTATATTTTTGCAATTAAAATTCTTTTTAGATTGTTGGTACTTGTGGAATTTTCATCTGTATATTTGGAAACCTCATACATATTCACTATTCAGAAAACCTGCACTAAAGAGTCACTGTGGTTAATAGTTATAATGGAATATTGAACACTTTTTACTTTTTAAATGCTGGGATAAATTTAGGCATTTTTACCCAGGGGTATTTTAGGCGTTTAGTTGCTGCACTGTGGAAAATTATTCCACTGTTCATTATTAATGTCTTCCTTCTCTGTTGGTTAGGCAGCAAAATGTAAGCACATTTATGAAAGTACATAATTATATAATGTAAGCCCAAACTCCATGCAGTCATAGACACTCATTAAAAAAGCAGGTGTATGGAAATCCAGCTACACTTCAGCTCAGTATCGGTAGTATACTAGTACACTAATATCAGCTCAGTAGCCTGGGGTGCTGTAGCTGTAAGCTCATGTTCTCTCTCCTGTCCTCATGCTGACTGCAGGAGAAAGGCACCACCCCCCTGCACGTGGCTGCTAAAGCGGGTCAGGTCCTGCAGGCTGAGCTGCTTGTGGTGTACGGAGCTGACCCCGGAGCGCCAGACATCAACGGACGCACACCTATGGATTATGCCAGGTACACATGGACTTGATCACTTGCCACTTGAAGGAGATGATCTAAAACCAGTTTCTCCTCATTTTGGCTGATTTTATTACTTTTGCTAGTAAATCATGCATGTTTGCTGGCTCTTGTCTTACACATACTTCTCAAATACTTATTGTGTGTGTGTGGTACACAGGCAAGCGGGCCAGGTGGAGTTAGCCGAGCGCTTAGTGGAATGTCAGTACGAGCTCACAGACAGACTGGCTTTCTATCTATGTGGCCGCCGTCCAGGTATACTCTAAGCTACTCTGCTAAGAGTGGGGGATGACCTCACTCTTGTCCAGGTGTAGAAAGGGACAGAATTGAATGTATTTCCAGACCTAAGAAAGTATGACCCAATATGCCAAAACCCAGATTAACAAAATTCTGAATCCGTTGTCAGACATGGTGTTATTTTCTGCACCAATGTGGCATGTTTCATTTCATATTTTCCCTTTTCATGAAGCAGTGAATGGTCTTTAAATTTGGCAAGAAAACTTAGCTTAGAAAGTCTGCAAAGTTTCAGTCTAGAAAGAAATCTGGCAGGTTTGACTTTTTGTTATGAGAAAAGGGCAGGAACCCTCTATGACAACTAAAAGGTGGTAATCAGAGATTTGATGATGAGCTGTAATATTTTGTCTGATTTATTTTGCAGACCACAAGAATGGACATTACATCATCCCTCAGATGGCAGACAGGTGTGGATTACTGTGTATTTGTGACTGGATTTTATTTTTGAGTATAATATCTGTACATGTATGTATTGGTTGGTTGGTTGATTGATTGATGCTTTGAATGCCATTGCATGATGTATTGTACTTGTGCAACTAACTGTACTGCTGTCTCACAGTAGCCACTGCACACCAAGCTGCTGTGCCAGCAGTTGTATTTGAGTGTGTTGGCCAGCAGGTTGCGCCATGCCGTCAGTCAGTTTACATCAGTGCACACTCCTGCTTTAAAGCTGACTGCTGTCTGATGTTTTATCGCCTCTGCTGCTCACAGCAAGATGTTTGACAGTCATTCTTAACTGACCTGTACTGCAAGAGTGTTTAAATGGGGTCAATCCATCTCTCTGTCTCACTTCCTCTCTCTCTCTGTCTTTCTGTCTCTCTCTCTCTCACTCACTATCTCTGTCCCCATGTCTGCGTGTGTATATCTTGTTCTTTCTTTGGCTGTCTTTCTCACACATTCTTTGTTTTCTCCATCTTGCTGCACTTTATGGAGGCAGAGCGCGCCCTAAGTGCCCAACACAGAGGTATCTCCCCTTCTTCTTATTCCCCTCTCCATAACCTCTCTCTTTTTTCCCTTTCCTCTTCATATGTCCTTTATTTGGATGCCAGTGTCTGAAGAAATGAAGCAGGTGAATAGAGCACTGGTCTGTCTTCAGATGGGAATTGAAACTTAAATAGCTGTGACATGTCTAATCAGTTAAGTCAGTTCTGCCTTTCTACCACTTGTGATATTGTATCTGTTGGTACTTCAACAGCCAATTCATTTATTAGACATGGAGTGCTATGTTTGAGAGAACTTCATCAAACCTGAGCTCCTGTTCTGCCTGTTTTGTTTTCTTTTTGACCCTGACATCTTCTGCCCCAGTGTCATGCTCTATCCATCCATCCTCACCTTTTTTTCTCTCCTTCTCTCTCTCCTCATCTTTCTCTGTCTGTATGTTTCTGGTGTCCTTTTACTCCTGTGTCTATGTCTTTGTCTCTGTGTAGCCTGGACCTGTCAGAACTGGCCAAGGCTGCCAAGAAGAAGCTTCAAGCGGTGAGTATTCAGGATACGAGTGAGAGAGCTGGCCTCTCTCAGCCCTTCTTCCACTGACAATGTTCTAGCACTGCTTCTGTGGTCTGTGGCTGATTTAGAACCACTTTGCAATTCTCCACCACAAGAACCAGTATTCTGCTCACAAAATTGAGCATGGTTATGGTCTGAAACTGTGAGCTTGAGATATCAGGGTGTTGTCCAGTAAAACTTCCTTTTGACCAGTAACTTTTTAAAAATACATAGGTGACATAGGTTGTCAGTTGATTACACTATGATTAATGTTATTATTACCCTACTGGACTATTAATGTCTAACATGTGGTTACACAGAGGTTTGGCTCTAGCATCAGTACTGTGTCAGTGGAACAGGGCTATTTGTCATGGTATGAGCCCATGTCTGCCATTTAGCTAACCGCGGTAGGTGTCTGTTCAAGGGATTGGCGTGGCATTGTGGTAGATTTGTAAACACGTATTTTATCCGTTCTTAAGTCTTTAAATGATTTGTTGGTTTCTTCATTTGTGTGCTCCGTTGTCTGTGCTTAATTCTCTCCTGTTTCTGCTTACCTTTGTGCATCTGGAGAACCCCACCACTTCACTCTGATGTCCTCTGAAATTTAATGCCATGTACTGACATTTTGTTTGTCACACACAGCTAAATAACCGCTTGTTCGAGGAGCTGGCCATGGACGTGTATGACGAAGTGGACCGTAGGGAGAACGATGCAGGTGTGACGCGCATCTTTTTTTTTTCTTTCTTTCTTTTTTCCACTTTTTTTTTTTTTTTCTGTCTCATTACTTGATGTAAAAACATTGACTACAGAAGGCACTGGCCAAGCAGTCCAGCTGCAGGGAAGGGAGGGAGGCTAGAGGAGGAAGAGAGGGAGGGAGGAAGGGAGGAGAGAGAAAGAGAGAGAGAGAAAGCAAGAACAAGTGAGTCAATGAAAGAGCGCCTCAGAAGTACTCTCCTCCTCTCTTTCTTTCTGTCTCTCGTTCCCTCCTACCTTCTCTGTGAGACAGGAGTCGTGGCAACTGGGGTTGCAGGCTGAGTCTCTGCAGGTAAGCAGCAGTAGGTAGAAGGCAAGGGGCCACACACACACACAAGCAGGCATCCTGTTTTATTTGTTTCTTTTTTTCAACGAGCTTTCTTTTAATCATGCCTCATCTGTGTAGGACTCTGTGTGTGGATGTGGGAGTGGGCCATGAGATGACCTTGCTTTTAATACTGTTTAAATCTTTCTTTCTGGTAATGATCTGTGTTTCTGCCCTGCTCACAGTGTGGCTAACAACTCAGAACCATAGTACACTGGTCACCGAGAGGAGTGCTGTTCCCTTTTTGCCTGTCAACCCTGAATATTCGGCCACACGCAACCAGGTAAAACACACACACATACGCGCACACACACAAGTTTGCTATAAACTAGCCTGTTGTGTAGAGTCAAGGAGAGAGTGCCCCAGATGTGGATGAAGCAGCCTGGATCTGAGAGACTTTGAGGAGGAATCCAGCAGGAAAAAGAGAAGGGCAGAGCTGCCTTGATATTTGCACTGTATGGAGAAAGGAGTAGTGTGGTACATAAAAGCCCAGGTCTAAAAATAGTTTGTGGTTTTTACAATGACATAGGGCCTGTGCTAGCCACCACACAGAAGGAAAGATGGAGAGGGAAAGAAAGCAGCATGACTTGTAGCCTCCTTTACTCAACATTTCCACTCTTTAACTCTCACTTTCCCTTGTACTTTGTCTTGCTCTTGTTATAGCACTTCCATGACTATAATAAACTACTGTGGATCTGCATGCAGCATGTTTTCCATGCGGTGATTAGCCAATCAGAGCATTTCCTCTGGGCTGTGTTCTGTGTTTATAAATCATGTGGGATGATTTTTTTTCACACACATGCAGCTGGTCAAACATTGTACACACTGCCACGTCAACGATATTAACAGCATTTTCAGTTTAATTTAACTCCATTATATTAAGTCTAAGAGTATATTCTGTAAAGGATGTGGGTGTGTTAAACATTGACACATTTGCTGTATGTTTTACATTTTGAACACAACAGTCTGAACAAGTCAGTCTTCTCTCCGCAGGGCCGCCAGAAGTTGGCACGCTTTAATGCACGAGAGTTTGCTACACTAATCATCGACATTCTCAGCGACGCCAAGCGGCGGCAACAAGGCAAAGGTCTGACAAGTCCTGCTGGTGAGAGAGCCTGTGTTCCCTTCTCATCACTTAAAGAAACACTCCTGATATTTATTTTCTAATCTAATTTTTGGATGTGTGATTATCAGAATGTAGACACTTTTCTCTGTCCTGAGAACAGAACACAGAAGCTGTTTTCTTGGAACTTATAATGACAGATTAAAACAGCCAGTATACAGTGGATATAAAAAGTCTACACATCCCATTTAAAATGTCAGGCTCTTGTGGTCTAAAAAATGAAACCAAGATGAATCATATCGGAACCTTTTCCACTTTTAATCTGAAAGTGCAGCATATAAATTAAACAAGAAGAATCATTTTAGGGGAAAGAATATAAATAAAAAATGACAATAACCTGGCTGCACACTCTTAAACTAATGATAAGTTGAAGTACCTTTAGATTTTTATCACAGCATTCATTCATTTTTGTGTAAAAGTCAGTTATTTTGGTATAACCTGACTGTATTTAGAGCTATGCATTATTCCCTCCACCCTGCATTAAGCTCCAGGTCAAGCTAAGGTAAAGCAACCCTAAAGCATGAGCTGCCTCCTCTGTGCTTCACCATGGGGATGTTGTTCTTTTGATGATGTTCTTGTGCTTCTTTTGTACCAAGTATGTTTTTTTTAGTAATGTGGCCAATAAGTTTAATTTTGTTCTCATCAGATTTTTTTTCTCATCAGGAGATTGGATATACAGTATATATTTGTAACTTTTTCTGGGCTTGGATGTTTTTTTTTTGGTTGTTGTTAAAAAGGCTTTGCTAGAAGGCTTCCTTCCTGCTGCCACCCTGTCATGTTGCCCAGATATACGTAGAATTTGGCAGACCGTTGTGGTGGCCAGTACTTGCTAGAAACTGCTGCAATTCTTTTGATATTGCTCTTGACCTCTTGAAAGTTTTTCCTGGTCTTCTCATCAATTTTAGAGAGACGTCTTGTTCTTAGTAACGTCACTGCTATGTGACAGTTTTACTGTTTTACCCCCATAAGAAAAAGCCTGTATAATTGTCATACCTGTCTTAAAGATACCTAAATCTGTATAAAAAAGTTACAGATTTACGATTTTAAACATATACTACAAGTCATGCATTTGCTAGAGAGTCTGTTATGCTTTTTAGTAAACTCTGTCGAGTAGCATATTCTTTATTTGGAAGAAACACTTGAATGATGGACTTGGCAGGTGACCAACAACAGACCTTTACATGTTGTCATAGGAATCATGTGAGATTATCTCTTTGATAAGATTTAGAGGTATAATTCTGTGATCTTCTTTCAGAGTTCACTGGAGTATATATTACTCCTTAAAGTTCATTGTGTCGTAGGGTTTAACCCTGGAGACTAGCACATAGAATTGCATATACAAAAAAATAGGAGTTTAATCATAATTCAAACCTTCAGTATTCAAACATTTACAGGCAGAAAAGTGCATAAAGGAAATCAGATACTCCAAGTGCTATGGGTAGCATTTACTGACACCAGGCTGCAATGTTCTGGCCTGTGGTTCCTAGACTTAAATTGCTACTAAAATGTGAGTAAATGGGTTTTATGTTCTTTTCTTGGTACAGGGAAATGTCTTGAAATAATGATCAGTGGTAATCACATGTTACAGATTCAGAAGATGATCAGGTGTTTGATTTACCATACATATTGGCTAGAAATATAGAAGTAGGGCTGGAATCTTGAGGCTGAAATAATCTTGCCAGCTCTGTCTGAGTGTGCGTGTGTATGTGTGTGTTTTAACACTGCTGCCTGTTTCAGAGCCTCTAGACGTGAGCCAGGCAGACGATGACCAGCATGACTATGATAGCGTAGCTTCGGATGAGGACACAGACAGTGAAATAACTGCACAGAACAGCACCAACGCTCAGCGCAACAACCGTGCTAAGGTCAGCTCTTCAGCATGCTCATAAATCGGCTTTTTGAGCTTTCTATCTAGCAGTGGGTGGTGTAGCAAAAAATAGTGTATTTTAATATATTAAAGACTTCACAGTATTAGATATTTTGCTGGCCGTTTGTTAATAAAACTCCACCAAAGGTTATTAAAGGTATGGGGATTTTTTTTGTTCATCATTAATAAAAGTGTATGGATTTGTTCTAACTGCATGTTTCTAATTCTAATTCTTTCCTACTTAAAAATTCAGCTAAACAGTTTGTCTTTGTGAGCAATAATTGTTTAGTGTGGCTCGCATTTCATAGCTCCTGTTGAGCAGGTAGGTGCTGCACTTTCATGATGGTCTCTAATGTTTCAGCAAAACAGATACTGAGTGTATTATGAGAAAAAGTCGTACTAACTCTGAATCAGTTGGTTCTTCTATTGATATCACATTCACAATGTAGTCATAGCATAGTTTGGCATGCTGTTTGTACACTGTTGACCAGAAATAGTCAGCTGTCTGAATATGTCACTAACTTCGCCACAGTAGAAGAGACTCTCTGTAGCCAAGCACAACTCACACCACTATTGACTGTTAACAGGGAGCAATGCACCAAATGAAATCCTTAAAATGTACTACACAAGTAGGCCCTTACATTTTAGAAGTTATGTCATCAGAATTTACCTGGCTGAGCAGTAGCTCATTTAAAGCAACAGGTACTGAAACCAAGCATTTGGAAAGAACCGTTTTCAAAAGACAGCTCTAGTAATTAAGACGTTTTTTTTTACCAAATAATGGAACAAATATTTCAATAAACCCCATGGAATTGTATTCATTTCTCAAAAATGGGTATAGTAGGTCGACTTTAAGATATAACTAAAAGTCTGCATTGAATATATGTGATTTGGTGCAGTGGTATATCTCTTGGTTTTTCATAAATGCGAATGTAGTGCTGATTTACATTTGACCTACATAAAGATCAGACTTGCACTCTGCAGATACAACTGGCTGCTGGTGGGAAAATCACTCTGCAAAGGTTTCTTTCTTTTTGGGGCTCCATATCCATATGTGTGGTCATATTGTCTGGTATTATGACAGTTAGATGGCTAATATCGAAAGTACACATGAATGCACCTGTGTTCCCTCCCAATGTGAAAACATAACCAGAAAACAAGCCAAGTATAACCGATGTACAGCTAAACAAATCTAAGTACTGATTTCAACAAAGTACTAAAATCAGACAAGGCAGCTCACTAGACTGAAGACCTAAATATTTCTTCCTAGCTTTTAATTCATTTGGGGCCTCGTTTTTCCTGGTGCCCCAGGCTACAACTATAAACAATTATGAATTATAAAAAAATAAAAATAGTACTTTTACATTTTAAAACGGTTATATTTTACAGCAAGGAACAAAGAAGTCATAATGATGATACTTAAAAAATTGTATCCTGATGTTATTTTGCCTTGATATTCAAATTACCATGCCCTAATATAACATTTAGGTACTGTGGTCTATTGATCAGCAAGTTGGGTCTCAGCTTGCAGCCTGTCCCAGCATGCATTGCAGGAGAATCTGCAGCCCTGCCTCATACTTGTTGAATGATGAAAAGGCTGAATAAGTAATAATGACAGTGAGCTATTGTTCTGCAGCTGGAAAGAGGAAGCTGTGTCTGAACACGCTCCCTCCCTACACAGGAAGTGGCCTGGCTGAGACTGAGAGAATGCTTCTTATCCTGCTTAGTCCTGGAGATTTGCTAGCACAGATTAGAATTGGTTTTAGAAATGTATGTTTGTTTCTTCTTGTAAAGAAGACCCAAGGAGAGAATATCTTCATCTGCTGAGCCACACTGTCACCAGTGTGAAGGCACGTGTATGTTGGGCACTTATTTACATATGCTACATGTAGGTTGTTGGCATTGTATACTGAGGTAGAAAACTGCTGTTGCAAATTACTTTGGAAGAACATTCATAACGTGGGATGTGCTGCACCCTTCTGTGCAGATTAATCTTGTGGCAGCAACTGCTAAGTCAGTACGTTTTCAGAGGCTTGTATTCAGGGCTGCATCCCAAACAGCACAAAGAACTATGGCTAAATAATAACGACCCATTGGTGTGACTGAAAGTATTCATGGCTCAAGTATTCATGACTCAGGATATAATTTTCTGTTGCATTTTCCTCAAAATTACAGAAGCATTATTAGAGTCAAAATATTATGCATTAGTGCATGCAAATGTGAGACTCAGTTACTGATTAGCAAGTGCAAAATCTCTTGGTAATAAAATCTCACAGAGTTTAGTTTTATTCTGTAGGTTCCTGTCTCTGCTGATGAGCACAAGCTAGTCCACTAATGTAACATGCAATATAAAACAGTATAGAGAATAAATCTTCAGCTGCTCAGGAACATCAGAGTATAGAGTATATTTAATGCTTGACTAATTAATGAATTCCTTTATTTTTTTGTAACTCAACAGCTTATACATTGTAGCTTTCAAGTACATGAAAGAAATTTGTAAGAGCAGCATGTTATCCAAGTCTTTAATAAAGTGCCCATATGCAGTTTCTGTGTAGCGGCATTGCACCAAGTAATGTTTTAATGCAAATACATCATTAGTTTATTCTTCAAACTGATTACAAACTGTACTTGAAAATATCTCCTAGTTACCAGGATTCCACCAATAAAACCCTAAGCCTCTGACCACTAGGCAGGATGATTGGTAAATAGCAAATATATGGAAAACTGCTACCACTTCACTACTTCCTTAGATGCTTTTATGTGGCATGCAGTTTGTTTCTAACTGTTTTGATGAAGAATTTTGTTACCACAGCAACTGCTTTACTGGGGAGCCTGTGAAACCTGTGAGTGTTCTGAAAATTGGGGTGAATATTTAGGAGAACCAAACCAAATTTGGTCCATTATCTAAAGCCAACACTTTCTTTGTGTTTTTTCTGACTGACTAGATTTATTCCCCCAACTCTCTCTTTCACCCCCAGACCGATCAGCTCTTTTCCAGTTTGTTGGACAAATGGCAGTACCAATTGCTGATATAACTATACTTATAAGCAGCATTACTTTATTGCAGTACACTGTGAGAAACACTAGTGGCATTGAAATTCTGTGATTTATTTTGATGTATCTTTGGTTTTTCTTTTTTTAGAGCATGGACTCTTCTGATCTGTCAGATGGGCCTATCACGCTGCAGGAATATCTGGAGGTGAAGAAAGCCCTGGCCTCCTCTGAGGCCAAAGTCCAGCAGCTCATGAAGGTCAACAACAACTTGAGTGAGGAGCTGAGGAGACTTCAGAAAGAGGTATAAGCATGTATCAAACAGACCTGTAGGATCAGGAACAGATTACTGAACACTTGTAGCCTATCCTAGCAGTCTACATTGTTTAGTTGCCAACAAAGTGGATGTTGAGATTTGAAGACTAGAGGCTATGATGCTTTATGTTCACCCTGATGTGAGGTTGTTTGCTATAATGGTTGTGTAGAGAAGTAAGAATGATGAACTGGATAGTTTGTGTGAAAAGATTCTGGTGTAGAAGATAAAGTAATTCAAGATTCATTATTTGTTTGAGTCCCTAATAATTCAAAGATGACCAGTATTTCTCTCGCACTCACACACAGATAGATAAATGTTATGTGAAACTGCAGACCACACCCATCCATATATGATTACTGTATGTGTTAAACCCACCCGAGAATGACTCCTATCCACTCTCATACACTCTAATGCCTCCATTCCCCACCCCATTTTGACTGTTTTTTCAGCATGATGAAGCCCTTACTTGTACCTCACTCAAGCCCTTGTCTTGGAACGACTCTTCGTGTTTTATGTGTTTTATTTTTGTGTGTGTGATTCTGGCTGACCCCCCCACCCCTTCGTCCCTGTAGATTTCGCGGATGCAGACGGAGAACGTAGCTCTAAGGGGGGCTCAGG
Source organism: Hassar affinis (assembly GCA_025674545.1). Lineage (NCBI taxonomy): Eukaryota > Metazoa > Chordata > Actinopteri > Siluriformes > Doradidae > Hassar > Hassar affinis. Next base: position 15,800,674 of record JAOVYV010000050.1, read on the forward strand.
CTGGGTCTGCGGGGGCTCTGGGGGGTGGCAACCCGGCCCTTTGGCCCACCGGGGTAAGAGGAGGGGCAGGAGGAGTGGGCAGTGGGGACTCGAGCTTGGCTCCACCCTCCTCAGCTCCTCTGCGGAGGGACAGACAGGCCTTCTCGATGTATGAGCCCGGAGTGTCCGCCCCCAAAGCCCTCAGCCCAGCACTGGACTCCCTGAGCAGCCACCTGCAGCCTCTCGGCTCCAGTGTAAGTGTGAGTGGCTCGCCTGATCCCTAAACTCTGACCTTTTTTTTTAACTTTCAGCCTTCCTTTCCCTTTTTGTCTGGCTAGACTGCTGCTTTTGCCTGGGCAGCCAATGCTTACACTTGTGTTTGTGTGTTTATGACTGATTAACACTGCACACTGCTCTTTACTCCCACCTCATGGTCACACATCAGCACAATCTGCACTTCCTACATTGGAAATTACTCCAGATGATGTATGTTACTGAAGAAAAAGCCTTATGTTCATGGTCAGGCGCATGAACTGCTTTTTTGGGAATAGAGGCAATGTGGTGTATACATTTTTGACTGATGGTATCTCTGCCATCAGAAGCTATGGCTAATATGCCAAGAGAGGCTGTCTCAAGATGAGCTTGTCTTGTGCTTAGCTGCTGATTGAGCAAGCTGGGAATGTAGACTGTAATTGGTCAATGGAATGTATGGGTGCTTGATTGTCTGACTAATGGTCTGAATTGGTGTGAATGTGTTTTTCCTTTTCTCTGCACTGTTACCTTTTAATGACCAGGTTGTCACTGCCGGATGCAAATTGCGAGTTGGCATCAATGTGTAAAATAAGTGCTTTGGTTGTTTGCCTATCAATATCGGTGTTCTAGGGTTATTAAAGCTTACAAAATACAGAAAATTTATTGAGGCATCAATCCCTAATGTGACAAAATGCAACCTTATATAAAATATAGATTTTAAGTGAAGGGTCATAGCATGACAACACTGTCAGGAGAAATATTATAAATTGGATACTTAAGCTAACTACTGGTTGATGCATACTCGTGAGTTGTGTCTTGCTTACATTTGGTGGAGGTCAGGTATTATTGTGTAGCAATGCTTTTTACACTTTCAGATGGGTTGAATTTCTGTCAAATTATTTAGGTGTGGGTTTTTTTATGTTTTATATATATTATATGTAGTTCTGTTCTTCACTGACTTAAATAGACTTCTTCTGTAACCCCTTTTCCCATGTTCTGAACACTCACGGGTCTTCTAGTTCAATGTTTCTTGATTCTGTCTGCTTGAGTCCTTTGGTATTGTTTATTATTTGGTATTGTTCTTCTGATTTTAACATTAACCATATCTTATATTTGTCTCTTCTTCCTTCACTGCTATACACTGAAATTGGCAGTGCATTTAAATTCACTGTAGAGCTTGACTTCCTTTTCTTGGAGCTCTGCAGAAGTGTTCCTTCAGTTCACCTGCCTCTCTGGCTTTCCCCAGCTTTGTCGTTAAGCTTACGGTGCTTGTTCCCATTTTCAGGTACGAAAAGGGGCTTCTGCAGGCCCCATACCTTATGGAGGACCACACATGTCAGCCTCCATGGAGATGGGGCGATACATGGTAGGTAAAATATAAGATGTGGTAGTAAATTCAGCCAGTCAGGTCAGTTTATGGCTTTCATTGGTCTGAAATGGATTCAGTTTGAAAGTAAGCTAATGTTCAGCTGATGTACTGTTGTCTCTACTTTAGCCTCCTAAATTAGAGAAACATGGTAGTGGCACTGACAGCGACTATGACAACACTCAAACATATGACACCTCTGTTGGGTGAGTGGGACCTGCTTTTGTATTTTTGTTAAGCCTTAAGTGTAATTTGTTTTACAAGCTTTTTAACTATGAGCAAGGATATTTCATAAGTGGCATATTGTGTGTGTGTGTGTGGGTGGTTTGTGGGCACAGCCTGGGCCGCAGCAGTGAGGAGGAGAGTCGAGCGGAGGTGGAGGATAGTGGAGATGTGGGAGAGCCAGATCCCACGCTGCCCTGCACAGAGGACGTCATCCTGAAGACTGAGCAGGTCACCAAGAACATCCAGGAGCTGCTGAGAGCAGCACAAGAGTTTAAACATGACAGGTGGGAGCTTCACCCCAACACACAGTCCCAAACCAGGAAGAGAACATGCGAGTAGTTGGGAGTAGTGGGAATTTGATGTTACGGCTAACATTTTGTGGTTATCTTCCATATCATTAGTTCTTAGACTTCTTGTGCTCGGGGACCACTCTAGTATGAAAAAAAATGAATGGGCCCCTTTATATTAAGTTAAATCTATCTATTGAACTATTTAATACATTAGGCAGATGGGTCATGTTGCTCATATTTATTTATTGCTGTCATGAGAGCTTTTTTTTTTATTCCTGAACTTTAACCCACAAAAAAACGGGTACAAAAACAGATGAAAAGTGTCAAAATATTTTTTGTCATAACGACAAGTTTTATTAAAATTTCAATTAGATTCAAGCTGGCATTTTCTACTTTAGTTTTATATGTGATTATGAAATAATATCAAATTTTAATATTATAGTAATATTTTTCTTTTTTTTTATTTATTTTTATTTTTATTTTTATATTATAGTAATTAGATCCCACTTTGCGGATCACTGTTATACAGCACATCACTCCCAGTCACTGCTTATTATAAAATATTTGGACAACTTATTTGCCTATTCTCTATCTCTGTTTGTTTTTTAAATAAAATATAAAATGCCTGATTTCCCAGAAATATTGTCCCCAGCCTTAAATAGTATCTCTCATATATCTTTTATCTTGCTATACATTTTATCCTATAAATTAATATTTCATCTTTCTGTTCTTTGTTTGCTTATTTCTCTGATGCTATGGTTTGTCTCTTCTCCTTTTTGACTGGACACCATTCTAACTAAGCTAGTGCTCTGCATTGGTTTCCTGAGGTTTTTAATAAATAAAAAGGTGAATATTGTGTAACAGCCTGTAAATCTGGTTTTAGTTTTGTGCCATGCTCGGAGAAGATCCACTCAGCTGTGACGGAGATGGCCTCTCTCTTTCCTAAGGTCAGTGAATGTCACAGTTCTACCTTTAACTCATTCTGTTAAACAAGCCTGAGTTTCTGATCTCAGTATTTATGCTGTGTTTATACCATAGAGACCAGCTCTGGATGCAGTGCGTGCCTCCCTCAAGCTGCTGGGCTCTAGCGCCTCTCGTCTGCAGGTGGAGTGTCGCAAAGCTGCGCCCTCAGAGCCTTCAGCCAGTGCTGTTGATTACCAACTTCTCACGCAGCAAGTCATCCAGTGTGCCTATGACATAGCCAAGGCCGCTAAGCAGCTTGTCACCATCACCACTCGTGAGAAGAAGCAGTGACCCAGCTCTGGGCTTAATGGGTATGGAGACACCCTACAGAAAACAGGACACACTGGTGGTGGAGGATGGAACTGCAAACAAACAGTGGATTATTGAAAGAATGGAATGATGGAGGACATGAGTGGGAATGTAGGGGACGATAACAGCCATTTCATGAATGATGATAAAAGGAAGAGTGGCATGGGAGAAAAAAGAAATGAAAGAAAGCGAATGGAAGTAAAAGGAACCTACATGAAGGTTGCACCACCAATACTGAGAGGGTGAGGCTTACGGGAGACCCTTACTGGAGCGGCTCAAATCCTCTCACTACTTCTATTCTGTCATTGGGATCCCTCTTTACATGCACCTTTCATTCATCTTTCTCTCAATCTCTCTCTCTCTCTCTCTCTCTCTCTCTCTCTCTCTCTCCCTCTCTCCCTCTCCTTGACACAGTTATATGCTGATGACTCATGAACATTTATCACACACACAGTCTGCTCTTTCTCATAATTTTATTTTTCTTTGGTTTGTTTATTCATGTCTACTTTTATATGCCACTCCATTGGCCTTTACCTCTCGGGACAAAGATGTAGACTTAACACTTACACTGGAATTATTGTAATGCTTATGACTATAGTTTTTTTTTTATTAATGTTATGATTATCATTGTTATTGATGTTATTGATTTTTGTTAAATATGTATTATTATTATTATTATTATTATTTTTCTTTTTTTTTTTTTTTTTGTTAGTTCATTGTATATCGCTTGGTCGAGAAGGCGGGGGGTCAAACATGGAACACTCAGCTTTCACTCAGTATTGGGAATCTCCATGATCTTACAGAACACACCTATACTCCAGGAAGTCTTTGTGTAGAAATCTACAACTCTGCATTCACCGTAACCAAATGAAATAGCGATGGTAATGAGGACACTGTAGCAGTGATTTTACAGCCATTAAGGCTGACTTAGTCACATTTATCAGTGTCTGAATATAAGGTCAGCTCTCATTCTTCTGGAGATAGATCCATTTCTTCATTCATCTCACTATTCCCAATCCCTCCATTGTACGATCATTTGATATGGGCTGAGGATTTCTTGGCTCATTTGTTACATTGCCTGTGTTTAGGAACATAGAGGTCCACTCTGGTAGGACGGTTCCTCTCCAGTTCTTCCACTGTACTTTTTTGAGAGTATCGATTTGGCTTCTTTACTAGTGTAGCGAGTTGGAGAATTTTGATGTGAACATATTTTTGGACCAGATTTTTTTCTCTTCTATGAAAATAGCAGATTGAGTATACTTCATGTTTATATTATGTTTCTTGTTTGGAAAGCATGTGTACTGTCAATGTAACAATATATAAGCTATACGGATGAGAGTGCTGATGGTGGAAGGGTACCATCGGTGTTTATTATCCAGGCACTTCAGTGGGATGCAATTAATGGGAAAAATGACAGCTGTGCTGTATGAAGCTCTCCCCTAGTTGAATCTGGAGCCATAAAGCCAGTGTGTATGAGACTGTAGACAGCAGTCAGGGCCCCCAACCTCCTGCTGAATACTAGCTATAGAGCTCTGAGGCTCGTAGTCCAACCGAGTTATTTTAACTGATTAAAACTCCTTGATATTGTGGGGATAGTAAACTGGAGCTTTCAAAACCTGTATACCAAGCACTATTAATGTTTATAATTCTCAGGCTTCTTTTAGACAGCTTGTCACATTACATTTTCACATTGGCCTGTTTGGTGTTTATACAACCAGAACTTTTCAGTTCTTCTTTGGACCACATCTACATTTCAGCAGGTGATCACATACTGATGGTGTCTCTGACCAGACAGCTAGTTAAACAATGTCTTATCTGTCTAGGCAGTCTGTGTCACATCATGACATCAGTACTCTTTCAGTGTTACTTTTTTTGTTTTAGTGTTTCTTTTGCCTTTATGTAAGCCTTAATTTTACTTCTCTCACTTTGTCCAGTTCGCCCTGACGTTTTCAACCATTTCATGCACTTGCCTTATTTCATTTTCATTTTGGGAATAGGATATTTTTTAAAGAGAGAATTCACCATTTACTTTGCACATTTGTTATTTTATTAATAGCTACATGCCATCTCTTCTGGATGCTTTGTTCCCTTTGGGTAGTGCACATGGAACTGAATCATTGAGTATGTGTTAAACATATTGCTAATGTTGCCTTTTTCACAAGGCTATTTTACCATGGCTTTAGGGAGATGTTTTACCCAATTAATTCTGACAGTAGTTACTTAAGAGGGTGTGTGTCTTAGGAAATGGGAGACAGCACACACAGACTTCATGATCTATCCAGCACAATGTTGGACTCCTTTAGTGTGAGTTCTGTAAGTTTAATATCTGCTTTGTCCCATGCAGCCTCCTGCCATAATACAATATACACAAGAACAAAGCCTGCACGTGCATTCACACACACACACACACACACATGTTCACATCCTACTTCTGCATAGTCTCTTATTCAAGTCAGTCAAACACACTGCACTGTACTCATAACTGTTCTGAGATGGCTGATGGGAGAATTTCTTTTAGCAGAGTTAATTGTACAAATAAAGAATTTAAACTAAGCAAAAAAATTAAATGGTAATAGCAACTCATAAGCTGTACATTTGTAATAAAGACAAAAATGGTAATTGTCCAACAAGAACACTTATTTGTATATATTTTACTTTTTGAATGTTGTTTTCTCCACTCTGCCTTCCATAATTCAGGAACTGGAATTCATCTAGAAATTTGTCTGCACATTCTTCACTGAGATGAAGCAGAATGTGAACCAGTGGTTCTCAGTGTGAGGTCCAGAGTCCCCCAGGGGTCTTTGAAGCATAGGCAAGGGGTCTGTGATTTATAAATAATGTCAAATTGGTGATAATGTATTCTGTTGTATTCCACTGAAAAGCTTAGGAATAAAAAAGCTCTATGGCTCCAACGAATAGCCAGAATATTACTGTATACATTTGAATAATGATACTAATTTTGAAATGGTTGGATTAGTTCATAAAATAAATCTGTAGGCTCTGTGAATTGTATTTTACAGTTAAAGGGGTCCCTGATATAAACTGGGACCATACATAAATCACCTGACATACCCCTACTGTCAAGGGGTGGGATATGTTAGACAATGAACAGCAGTCAGTTCTCAAAATTGATGTGTGGGAAGCAGGAAAAATGGGTAATGCGTACGGATCCAAGCGACTCTGACAAGGGCTAAATTGTGATGTCTAGACGACTGGGTCAGAGCAGCTCCAAAATGGCAATCCTTGTGGGGAGTTCCCAGTATGTAGTGGATAGTGGGGAAGCAGTGACAGGGTCAAGGGTGACCAAAGCTTTCTGATGCATGTTGGGAATTAAGGCACCATGATAGAAAGGTGTCAGTACACACAGTACATCACAGCTTGCTGTATATGGGGCTGCACAGTTACAGACCAGTCAGAGTGCCCATTCTGACCCCTGTACACCACTAAAAGCACCGACAATGGCCATGCGAGCATCAGACCTGGATCATGGAAGAAGGTGGTCTGGTCTGATGAGGAGGCAAGCTGGCAGAGGCAGCAGTGATGCTCTGGGTAATGTTCTGCTGGGAAAACCTGAGTCCTGGCATTCATGTGGCTGATACTTTGACACACACCTCCTACCTGAACATTGTTGCAATGGTATTCCTTAATGGCAGTGGCCTCTTTGAGCAAGATGTGCCATGCCATACTGCAGAAATTCTTCAGGAATGTTTTGAAGAACATTACAGAATGTTCAGAGTGTTGACCTCCAAATTCCCCAGATCTCAATCTAATTGAGCATCCCTGGGATATGCTGGCCAAACAAGCCCAATCCATGGAGCCCACACCTCGCAGCTTACAAGATGTAAGGATTGCTAATGTTTTGGTCTGTGCTAATGTTTTGGTGCCAGGTCCACATCTTCAGAAGTCTTGCAGAGTCCATGCCTCAAAGTGTCAGAGCTGTTTTGGTGGCACAAAGGGAACCACTGATATGTGTATATTTTATGACATTTAAACCATTTAGCATTGTATACACTTGTCTGTATAAGCTTTAACCCTTCATAGAAATGGTAACTCTTATGCTGTATGTACACTACATGCCTTCATCCAGGATGGTGAGTCTCAGTAGATGGAGGAGAATGATTAGCCATTTTACCACAGCTAGAAAGCATGCCAGATTTGGGAAACCTAATCTGCTCCAACACTTAGTCAAGTTCAAAATACATGCCTTATCAGCCTTCTGCTCAGGTGAACAGCCCAGTCCTTGACCTCCCCAGTAATCAGGCACTGTACATGTACAGTATACTGATGCACTGTACAGAGGAGACAGGTGTGGATTAGAGTGTGCGATCTATGCTAATATGTATGTAATCATTTTTAAATACTATTTCTATGATGGTGACAGAAAATTTAATGGACACTTTTTTGCTAGCCATTTTAATGATTAACCTTCACATCAATAGTTGACAACCACAACAATGAATACACAATTACTAGTCAAAACAACTCAGATCAATAATCAGCACATCCAGCACAAGACTGATGTCTATAGTTCATTCTAAATTAGTTAAATAGTAAATAAACACACTGAGCCCATACACATACTGGAGCTGCCTAATACCACTGTTATACACTTCATACAATCCACTGTGAGACTATGGTTTTATGTGGCAGACAATACTGACTGATGCCTTCAAACTCTAAGTATCAGAAGCATCAGGTGATGGCAACCACTTTGATTGGGCTTAACGATGAGTTCTACCCTCGAATTTCTCTTTCTGTTTCCTAAAGGACACTCAAGGACACATCTGCCTGTCATGAGTCCTAGTGAATATTAAAAGAGTAATATGCTGTAACACTGATCATGCATGTATAAATCCATCTTTATACAGTGTTCAGACTTAATACCAAGCTGGGCTGAAAATCGTGTATTATTATTGCTGTAAGGTTATCTATTTCAGGAGTGCACATCGCCTCCGCACAAACATACGTTAAACAATCAATAATCTGTTGGTTTGGGTCATATTTTGTTGCTCTGTCCAACCCACAAGATGATAGGAAATATTGTATCTCTGTTGGAACACTGAAATTACATTTACTAAGCACAATAAAATCAATTCATCAAAAGAAACTCCAGCATACATAATACAAAACAATAAATTAGAAAAGAAGTTTGTTCTTCAAGGCTTCAGTATGTTTTTATACTGAAAACATCTAGTTCTTTCACCAATATCACTCTCAAAGTCTTAATACTGTGCCTTTCCCTGCTTTGTTGTGCTTTTAGGACTGAATAAGCAGAGCAAAATTATTTAAACAGACCACAAACTAATGACATATTACTGCTTATTCATGAATATAACAGCACATGTATGTTTTTTGTGCCAAGCTTTCATCTTACAGGTTTCAAACTGCTTAAAATATGCTTATGTTGAACATATGTATAATATACCATTAATATAGCTTAATCGTCATATAGCATTAAGCTTACATTTAATATTAAAGCAAGAGACATTTTTTCTGATGGTCTGATATGACAATAAATAATATGGTAATAAATAAATCGAGATAATAATTCAACAAACCAAGATAAAAGTTCAATCTGAAGCACAAATTATTGCTGTTTACTTTTGCTAAGCATGCTTATCTACAAAACACACTACAAAATACGAAAAAAAAATGGATTGTCTTGTCAGATCTACTATAACACATGCAGGATAAGACACTGCCTTGTGCCTTCTGCAGTCTTCTAATGGTAATGCACTCCTTTAACTTGTGACCAAAACAACAGAAAAATTGCATGAGTATACTGCTGTATAGCGAAAAAGTACATAAATCAAAACCATTTCATTGTCTCTCACTAGCCAGAGCCAGTGGAACAGTGGCTGAGGTGCAGCTATTATATTAACTCTCTTACTAGACATTATGCATGAGATCATTCATAAAGTAAGACAGTATGACTGTATGCATGAATACATGTGATAATTGCACATTGTTCACTGTTCAAACACTTCACACTAGGTACAAAGGCATGTACACATAGTACTGAATATAAATCTTATTAATTATAGTCACAGGCTTGCACACAGACATTAAGTAATACACATACCTTGAATGGTGAATTCTCTGCAATGCCTGAACATTCATACAGAATTCACATTAACTGGCCTGATTTGTTTCTCTAGATGTTTACACTGTATCCGGATAATATACTAGTATACTAAATACAGACCAAACCCTCAACTAAGTGACACAGAGATTGAGTGTGGAAGTGGGGAGAACTTTGAGAACTTAAGATTCTTGTTTCTGCTAGATAGCCAGGCCCCTCTTGGATAAGAGTTGCTGATAAGTAGGGAGGGCACGGCATGGTGGGTGCGGAAATTTTGTCACAAATGCTGAAGTTATAAGAAATGAACTAGGATGATGGTAGTGTGTCAGGTGTGGTCTTTGCAGCAAGTGTCAGTTATTCCATAACTCCATATTGTGCTTCTTGTAAAACTACACTGTGATTACTAGATGTTAGGCTGTTTTAGAGATGAAAATTAAATATATACAAATATTCATTGTATATAATATTCATTGATTCACTCTTGGTCAGATTTTACCCTTAACATTCTCTTCTATAAGTAATTCCTCATAGTAAAGTACTTTATAACAGAATGTCAGGCACATGCTTGCCTGTTTCACCCATCAAAACCTATTCCAATTTGATACACAATAGAGGTGGAGCTTTGTCCTCGACAAAAGAAGTACTCGTTTTGTAATTTCATTGTGTTCTATTAAATTATTTCCCTGTTGCATGCTAATAGCTCACCTCAGAAGGTGTGTCCTTGTGTTTACAGAGCCTTCATACTACTTCACCATAAATGTTGGCATACAATAATGATTTGGCGACCTGTTAAAATAATCTATGCAAACGCGTTAATGTAATTTGTAACTGTCGCAGTAGTCAAACAAGTGAGCGGTGTGATTTCCTCATTTTAGATGGAATAAACCTACAGTTTGTCCTGCTTGTAATGGGAAGTTTCTACTAGGAGATGTTCAGCAAATGGGAAAGGTACTACTGGATCACTGTAAACCTAGGGAGGTAATATTCTAATTTCATATTCATATGTCAGTTCATATAATTAAAGCGCACATTTTGTTAATGTTTCCCAATGTTACTCATTTTGGGAAAGGCATCATTCTTATTTTAAGATTCCACCACTAATTATGTCTGATTATTTTGACCTTTGTACTTCACTTGTGAAGGGAAGGTGCGTATAATCATTCTTGTTCCATATATCCTATCCATGTCTAGATAGATAGCAGTATGGGGCTAATACAACTTCCATCCTGCACTGCACACTGAAACCAAGCTAACATTGAAACCATGAGACTACAGACCTGCCGAAGCCTTGTACTGAGATCCAAGTGGTGTCTATCAGAGGAAACAAATTAGATGATCAAAGAAAGGTCGCTGATTATGGTGTGACAGAAAGCTGATATAAAATTAAGGTGGTAAAGGTTTCGGCTGTTGTTCTGCTAGTGTACTGGTTTCAAGCCCATTCCCTAGCTACTATGTGTAACAGGCTAGGTTGAGACGAAGGAGACTGTGGAGCTCAGAGAAACACTGCAAATGCATTGTGGGTGATAGGTGGCTGCCACTCAGGGAGAGACCAGGAGATGATACTGGTACCACGGTTCCATGTAAGCTTGTCCCCTTCCCCTTGGAAGCTCAGGCTGTAGGATTCAGTCTGAGGAAGAAAAAATATGTATATATAGCCAAGTGCTGGTCTTGTCCATAAAAATGAACATTGTGTTTACATGAAAGCAATAATTAGAGCATAAATTAAATGAAATGTGAGAAATTTGTAAAAGGATCTTGTAAATAATGTATGTTGCATTACCATGTCTTGATAATTGTGTTTCTAAGGGGAAAATGTCAGGATTAGGACAACACATATTTATTAATATTATGTAACTAAAATTACTATATGTAACTGTGTTTGGTCAAAACACAATTTACATAAATTACACTGCCAGTGAAAAGTCAATATAATATTATTTTATTGAAACTATCTACATCTAATCTAATTTAATTTAATCTAATTTAATGTAATTTAATCCAATTAGAAATTGGGCAGGGGCGACACAGTGGCTCGGTGGGTAGCACTATTGCCTCACAGCAAGTCCCGGGTTCAGTTCCCGGGTGGAGTGGTCTGGGTCCTTTCTATGGGCAGTCTGAATGTCCCCCCTGTGTCCACATGGGTTTACTCCAGGTACTCTGGTTTCCTCCCACAGTCCAAAGACATGTTAGGCTAATTGGTGCCTCTAAAGTGCCCCTAGTGTGTGTGTGTGTGTGTGTGCCTACGATGGATTGGCGCCCTGTCTAGGGTTTTTCCTGTCTTGTGCCCTAAGGAGATAGATAGATACTTTATTGATCCCCTGGTGGAAATTCAAGGCACCGGTAGCCGTTCCACATACAGAAGAAAATATAAAACTAAGGTAAGGACAACACCAAAAACTGTATCTATAAACTATAAACTATATATCTATAAACTGTATGTATTTAAAGATAGATATGTCAACATGAAATAGAATAATAGAACTAAATCAAGGAATATAAAAAATGTATAAAAAGCAAATAAAGGTCTAAAAATTAAATAGAATATGATATAGAAATATATTAAGAACAAAGAAAGTAGATATATATATAAGAACAATTTCACAGTGTGATCGAGGTAGTGCAATTGAACAATGTAAACAGTGTAGACCAGTAGTGCAATTGTAGTGCAGATGTGCAAGTATATACAGGGGTTAGACAATGAAACTGAAACACCTGTCATTTTAGTGGAGGTTTCATGGCTAAATTGGACCAGGCTGGTGGCCAATCTTCATTAATTGCACATTGCACCAGTAAGAGCAGAGT
>JAOVYV010000050.1:15819672-15830632 GCA_025674545.1 Hassar affinis
CTGCTGTTGTCAATAAATGACAGTTCATTCGACTACTTCTCGTCATTCTTGCACGTCTACAATATGAACGTAAGAGCCGCATGGAACCGGGCAAAGAGCTGCATGCGGCTCGCGAGCCGCGGGTTGGCCACCCCTGATCTAAATGAACTGCTAGACTAAACTGCTGGGTTATTATGCTGTTTTCTTAATTTAAAGCATATTATTCTGCATTACTAGTAGATAACTACAGATTATTCCTTGATTATGGTGAAACTAAAAATAAATGTATGCAGTTAGAAGAATGAGGAACATCTGGACCTGCTGACAGATCTTGGAATTTTACAGCATTAATTAAATACTGGAAGTTTTGCTGTCAATCAACATTAATCCAATTTTCATGGATATGTTTTAAAATAAGTTACTTGAATGATTACGGTATTCCTATCAATTATAGCCACAGCTAAGCAGAAGAGGGCCCACTTCTTTGAGCTATGCACTAAGGAAATCATCTTCATATATTCTTCACCAACCTTCGTGGGACTTTGCCAGTGGTGGTTCCTGATGCTTTGTCTGAGAAGTGAGGGAAGCAGGATCTGAAGGATTTTGGCTTACTACAATGCTGGAAGGGTCTGATGGGGGGGGACCACTTATAGATGAATTGTTCTGGAAGGTTTTGGTGTCTGCATGTGGGGTAAAGATGGACTGTGCAGTAGTTTCAAGACCAGTGGTGAGATTCGGGGTCAATACTTGATTGCTCTGGGATAGATCAGGGTTGTTAGACAGTAGGATGGCATTCTCCTGACTTTTTGTTGCTGGGATAGCCGACTGAAGTGTAGTTGTGAAAGAAGGCAATGAATCCTCTTGTTCAACAAAAGTAGAAGGAGGGTCTTTGTCATCATACATGTCAGGAATAAACATATCCAAGTCTATGTCCACTGGGGTATTTGGGTCAGGAGGGAGAGGGGGGCTACCTGTATTTGGTAAACTGGCCCACTCTTCAGGGAGCTTCTTTCTACTCTTACTTTTCTTTGCCTGGATCCGTCCACCACCCCACTCTCGAATTTCACTCTTCCAGCTCTCACCATTACCAGGGGCTGAACAGTCTTCTTGGTCAGAGCTTTTTGATTGGGTTTTCTCAGGAGATCTGAGGCTTTCCAAGAGACCATGTGCCTCTTCACTAGTTTCACATTTCTTCCTCTTCTGCTGTATTGCCTCATCTGACCCTTCGTCTGATGTGGTATCTTTGTGCATAACTCCTTGGGTACCCAAGGAGGGGGAATGGGTGAGCATGGCCTGACCTGTCCAGGAGCATACTTCTTGATTTTACAAAGAGGAAGAGGAAGTGTCATTTTTTTTGACCATGCAAATTTTGTGAACAGTTGGAATCAAAATGCATCACCAATACATAACCCTAGAATATAAAGGCCAAAGAAACACTGTACTGATGATCTATTCACCACAGGCCTCTAACATCATAAACAGAGAAATGAAATGACATCTCCATCCAACATTTGCAACTAAATTGCTGTTTTATCTTAAAATATACAAGTTAAAGCTGTCAAACCTGTTTTGCAATGTAGAGATCAGCTGACTAGAAATGTAAAGTCAAAACAGACATTTAGATTTCAACATAAAAGCAGAATGTTAGTACGTAATGGTGAGTAAAAGTGATGAGACGTGTCAAATAATGTTCCAAAAATAAAACCAGCTGTAGACTTACACCAATCAGGCATAACATTATGAACACCTCCTTTTCTCTACACTCACTGTCCATTTTCTCAGTTCCACTTATAAACACAATTAAGGAAATTTGTGTTTGGTAGATTATTTCTATGTTGTAATAATGCTTCTTGCCAATAAATCTGGGAAAGCCTGTTAATTTCCCTTGTAAATTGTGCCACATTTGTAAGGAACATGCATTTGTGGGATGAGCAGCAGAGCTGAGAATGTGGGTTGCGCATGAAAACTTACCAAATCTTCTCTGCCATTGCCAAACAGCTTATTCTGCCATTGACTCATTTGGTGTTTAGTGGACTGGATGATTGAAGTTTGAAGAAATAAGACATATTGGCAATTTATTCATTTAACAAACAGGAGCCCCCCATTTAAAAGGGAAATTAACAGACCAATTGTATAAGATGTATTGCCAAGAAGCATCTACCAAACACAAATTTCCTTCCCTTTTGTACTATGTTTAGATACACTTTGTAGTTCTACAATTACAGACTGTGGTCCATCTGTTTCTCTACATACTTTGTTAGTCCCCTTTACTCTGTTCTCTAATTGTCAGGACCCCCACAACACCACTACAGATCAGGTACTATTTGGGTGGTGGATCATTCTCAGCACTGATGTGGTGGTGGTGGTGTGTTAGTGTGTGTTGTACTGGTGTGAGTGGATCAGACACAGCAGTGCTGCTGAAAATAGTCCACCAATCAAAAATGTCCAGTCACCAGCATCCTGTAGGCAGCATCGTGTGAGCACCGATGAAGGATTAGAGAATGACTAACACAGAAACAGTGCAACAACAGATGAGTTACTGTCTCTGACTTTACATCTACAGGGCCATATGGTGGATGTGTCTGATAGAGTGCACAGTAAGTGAACACAGTGTTTAAAAACTCCAGCAGCACTGCTGTGTGTCTTCCACTCATACCAGTACAACACACACTAACACACCACCACCACATCAGTGTCACTGCAGTGCTGAGAATGATCCACCACCCAAATAGTACCTGATCTGTGCTGGTCTTTTGGGGATCCTGACCATTAGAGAACAAAGTAAAAGGGACTAACAAAGTGTGTAGAGAAACAGATGGACTACAGTCTGTAATTGTAGAACTACAAAGTGAATCTGTATGGTGAGTAGAATTGATGACAATGGGGCACAACTCAAATGGACAATGAGTGTAGAGAAAAGGATGTGGTCATAATGTTATGTCTGATCGGTGTATGTGTGCAGTCTGTTAATATGGGAAGGAAAAATGGAAAAATGTTTTCAAAGGCTATGTGTAAATGGCATCAGATGTCAGAATGTTTAGTAAATACAATATAAAACTAGCTTTACTGTGGCAATATTAGGTCATCTTTTTTTAAGAACATTTCTGATTATTTGAGCATCTGATGTCCACAACAAAGGAGAGACTGTATGCCATCCCTTTCGCCTACAACCCCAATTCCAATGAAGTTGGGATGTTGTGTAAAACACAAATAAAAACAGAATACAATGATTTAGAAATCATTTTCAACCCATCATTTTCAACTGTTTTGGAAGGTGTTGCAGGCATCAAATTCAAAATGTGTTAATATTAGCAAAAACAATAAAGTTAATCCGTTTGAACATTAAATATCTTGTCTTTGGAGTGTATTCAATTGAATATGGGTTGAAAAGGATTTGCAAATCATCGTATTCTGTTTTTAGTTATATTTTATCCAACGTCCCAACTTGTAGGGAGCACAGCCAATTTCATTCCCAGCAATGGATGGTTGTGGAATTGTTGGGATTTGAACTTGTGATCTCTTGACAATTGGATGAACGCTTTTGTGCCAGAATTTTGATGAGTGTTCTCATTTGTAATACTTACTGAATG
This sequence comes from Hassar affinis, assembly GCA_025674545.1. Lineage (NCBI taxonomy): Eukaryota > Metazoa > Chordata > Actinopteri > Siluriformes > Doradidae > Hassar > Hassar affinis. The sequence continues at coordinate 15,823,242 of JAOVYV010000050.1, forward strand.
ATATAATTTGACTTCAACTTTCAGAAATAGGCTTCTGTAAATATAATACCTGCCTGACTGTGGTATTAACTTGCGCATACAATCGCCATTCCCAAAATGACTTAAATACTAATGAACTCAGGTTTAGTAAATCATATAATAGGTACAGCATTAATCTATTTGTATTACTATGAAGTTATTTACACCTTTGTTAGAAATGGCCAATCATGGCAAAACAGACAAAACTTGCTAATTTGCTTATAAGAAAAGACACTTTTCTCCATACACTCTACTGGTAAATCTTGACTATAACTACAGTATATTATAGCAAAGCTTGTAAGCACAGAATAAAAAAGTTAGTTAAAAGTTAGTAAAGTTATTTTAATCAGTCTGATCATCTTTATTCTTTTGTTGTTGTTTTTTAATATCTTAATTTTATTTCATTTTCAATTTAAAGAAAAATACGTGTTTTGTGTTTCTGCTAATTGGATGATGGATGAAAATGGTGAAAATACATTCTAAATGTAATATAACATTATGACTCTGATGTCCTTAATAGGCACTCAAGCCACTCTAAAGTGAAATAATAACAACAAACTTTAGTTAATAAGTTAATATAATCTCAGTTCATTTTAAGGGCACAATGACCTATACTTGAATTCCAGATAGTGAAATTGTTTGGTTAATGTTTAGTTAATACTGAAAGTCTATCTTACCTGCACAGGTTTGCAGTATGGTAGATATTTTAAGGAGAGTTGAAATTTACCTGTAGGTTTGTCCAAGATATTCTGATTACTTGTGTCAGATGGTTTACTGGAGGCCAGGAAAGGTTTTGGTGGATCATTAGCATGTAGGATAGATGTCTTCTGAGATTCAACCATGGTGGGAGGTTTAGTGGACTGAAAGGGGGCCAGTCCCTCATTCAAATTAGCACTTGTATTCATTCCTTGCTGGGAAAAACCTGCAGAGCACAACAGAAGAAATATGCCACCTGGATAGTAGCTTTGAATGCCAAATATTCATTACTGTCTGGATCCAACCAACACTCTACTTCCTGAGAGACACATGACTTTTTTCAAACAAGGTGTTTCTAAAAAATTAATATTTATACAGAATTTCAAATATGTAACTACCCAGTGGACAACAAACAAATTAGTCATATCACAATGATATGATACATAAACATTGCCATACATAGCAGGTATGACTCAGCAATGTGAACAAAGATACTCTCATCATTTCTTACTATTATTTATTCATTCATCATCAGTTACTGCTTTTTCCTGGTTAGGGTCAATGTGGATCTGGAGCCTATCCCAGGAACACCAGGCAAACGCAGAAGGGGGAGTGTTGCTGCCTCAATATCATTAATTATCATAAATTATAAATAAATAAATAATTATTATTACTTGATGGAAACTGTGTTGATAAATGTTTAGCTAACTAGACAGTGCTACGGTTGTATTTATGGGACAGACTGTGGTCAGAAAGGTTGGTCAGAATTGGAGGCATCTGGTAAATTTGGAAAACCAATATTAGCTTGAATATTACAGTAGTAGCTTGAATATTAGTCCTTAATTAATAGTATGCCTCTTGACCAAACATTTTCCTTAATTATATATATTACATACAGTATAAACATTTGTATTCATTTTCCTTTGTGTATTCAAACATGTATTGACTCTATTGCTTTGATTAAAGTATTGATTAAATTATATATAATAAATAATTATATATAATATTAGTTATTCATCAAACTGCTTTCATTTTCAGGACAGAACATTGGCACAGCAAGTAGCATTGCCAGATAATATTAATGATGCTTTTTAGCATCATATTCTGGTTTTGTTTATAACTTTCTGAAATGCTTTTAGGCATGCAACAGCTGGCCCTGGCACTGACTACCAGTCTGCCCTACAGACAATCCAGATATGAAACTGGGGTCTGAAACTGTATAGAGAAAGATAATATTAAGATTGTAAATTTGTTCATCAAGTTTTATTACTTTTCCCAAATGAGACTGATATTGTAGGCCTAATCTGATGGCTATGTTCATGGATTGTGTGTGACAGCCATAATTTCGGGTGCCCAGTTAATGGTGGCATGGAAAAACATGCCTAAAATAGCCCAGAGACCATACTCCTGATCGGATATAATAAGAAAGGCAGTCAAAGATGGTTGCTGCTGAAATGAGGAGACAGGAAAGAGATGATGGGCCCATTTTTATTATTGCACAACCAGCTGTGACCTTCTCAGTTCTCAGCTGCACACTGTCTGTGTCAGGTGTATCAAAGATAAGTACTATGAATAGGGCTAGCTCTAAGTCAATGGTTTATTACATACTTTCTTATTAGTAAATTATTTGACAGGTTCAGATTTTATGGTCAGAGGCATACAAAGAAGCTGGAATATTATAAATGATGGATATTGTTATCATTATTATAAATTCCTTGGATCAATAAATGGCATAATAAAACAATCATTCATTTTAAAAGATTTCCTAGTGTAATGCCAACATGTAGCTAGGCTGTAGTAAACATTTCAAACATTCTGTGTGTATGGTATAAAAATTATACAGTTTTATCATTATAATATAAAAATGTATAGTATGATCTAAAAAATATCTTTTGAAAATATTTTTCTGTATGGTTTTTGCTTACCTTCTTTTTTCAAATCAATTTTATCCATGGAGTCACCAACTTTATTGTCATAACTCCTTGCCTCTGTGGTAGCTAAATTATCTTTCATTAACAGATTATCCTGGCCAGACTTGTGAGCTCCATTTGTATGAATATTACCTTTAAAGTCCATTGTCTTGGTCAGGCTGAAAATCAAAAATACAGACCAGACAAAAGATTCATTTGCAGTAAGTGAAATGTTCAGACTACTGATGTAGTCTTAAATGTTAAGACTAAGACTACTGAAAAAAATAAGACTAAATATTAGGTCTATCACATATTAGTAATGGCAAGGAATGTAAGGAAGTTAATGGCAATAGCCTATACTGTTACATATTACAATTGCAACTTCTTAAACTATATGGAGACAAGAAAAGATTATGTTTGTTAGATGATAAATCAAAACACTTCCAGGAACACTCATTAGGAATGCTTGGTCAGGGTGCTCACTGTACAGTATGTGTTGCAATCCTCTATAATACCATATATATATATATTGCAAAGGCCACTGCTGTAGAAAAAAAACCAAAAACAATATGGTGCCTTGCTACAAAATATCACAACATCAATATATCAAAATTAGCTCAAACTATACAAAACTAGTCCCATTTGGCTAGTCTACAGCTCAAAGAAACCATTAATGAAGTGCAAACTAGAATTTGACAGAAAAAATACAATTATGCATAACTCTCAGTAGAGTACACTCTCAGTAAATGGTAGAAAACCCCAAATCTTGACTTAAATAATATAGCCATAAAAAAGTGGACTGAGTCACTGTCACAGCTGTATCTACGCAATTGCACCATTATAATAGAGCTAGTATAATTAACTGAAAGCTGGAGGAAGAACAATTTCATATTTAACCCTGTCAGATTTGTGAAAGCTAAAACCAAGTGGAATTGTAAAGAGCTGCACCACATCGCTTTGTCCCACCAAACTGCTTTCTGTACATATCAGGTTGGTCTTATAATTCTGCGCCTTTATGTCCAGAGCTTAAAAACCCTTAAACCATTAAACCCCTTTAGAATATTGCATGTATGGATGAACAAGTGCTCAATGCAAATTTTCATAATTGTTATAGTTAACATTACAGCCTCAGTTTTCAGTCTCAGACGAGATGTCTGCGTCTTCTCTGGCGCAGTTTTCGACCTCTGATGTCACGCAAAACCCTATGACTACAGAGGGACAGTGACGTCAGCACCCAGGCCTAAAACATCTCTACCGCCATAAAACGCAAAAAACATATCCCGACATCTGTCCAAAGCCTCCTCCACATCCTGTCACCATGACGAACCACAGAAAATAGCTGCCCTTCAGTGATGACTGGAGTGAATAGGAGAAATCTAAACCTGCGACATTCATCATCGTTAACCTGCTCATAACGTATTAACAGCGTGCATGATAATAATCCCCCCAGCCAGTGCATGTAATGGTCTCCGATCGCACGAGCATCGATTAACGCCTGATGCCTTCATTACGCGCAATTTTCTGCTATTTTAGGCTCATCCCGTTTCAGCAGGTCATAACATCGATTATTTGCTCCTGCCTGGTTATTTTCCACTGCAGACACACTGATCTGGCTTCATATCCATTTAAAGGGTTTACTCACCGCTGAAGTGTTTTAAAACTGCAATAACGCGCGTGTCTCCGTTAACAGACAGATGCACCTCTGCGTTCATTTGACCGCGCGCGCGCACACACACACACACACACACACACACACACACAAACGCGCGTGCACAGAACACACAAAAAGCCCCGCCCCTTACACGGTTCATCCAATCACAGAAGTGAACTAGTCTGAAGCTGTTCCTGACTATCCAAGGAAAAAGTACCTTTATTCCCTACAGTAATGTAGGCATTGGCATTGGCATTGGACATTGGTTTCCAAATAGTGTAAGCACACTACATATGATGTGAAATTAAGTTCACCCTTGAACACCCCAAGTCCAGCCATGTCACACCACTGCTGTGCTCCCTTCACTGGCTTCCTGTAGCAGCTCACATCAGATTTAAAACCCTGATGCTGACCTACAAAGCCAAAAACCAGTAGGAAGGGTCCAGCAATGGTCAAAGCTCGATGCGTACCCAGAGCCCTTCGTGCCTCAAGTACGGCTTGCCTCGACCCACCGTCATCCAGGACACATGGGAGACAAGCATCCAGACTTTTCTCTGCCCTGGCACTAAGGTGGTGGAATGAACTCCCCCTGAGTGTCTGAGCAGCGGAGTCACTTGCTGTCTTCAAATGCCAACAGAAGATCCACCTCTTTCGAGAGCATTTGAAAGAGCACTAACTCAAAGCTGTTACCACATTTACAGCAGTTATTGTATTTCCCTATGTCTTGTTCTTTGCTGGTTTTGTGTAGTACTTGGGTTCTGGGACTTCTAGCAGTATCATAGCTCAAAGTACCTTCAATTCAGGTCTACCAGCCTTTGCATTGGATATTCCAAGTTAATGATTAAGCACATTTGTAAGTCACTCTGGATAAGAGCATCTGCTAAATGCCATAAATGTAAACCTAATGTAAGTTCCACTCTTCGGGTAAACACAGAGACATCTGGCATACAACCATTCAAAGTTTTGCTAATATGTGAGCTACTTGGGGTTCTTCAAATTAAATACTAAATTTACCTTGCTGTCAGCTACTTACTAAAAATACAGGGTTGTCCAGAAAGCATAGTTAATCCAATATAGAGAAATGCCCACTTTTTGTAAATTTAACCAGAAGGGACATTTAAAAACAAAAGTATTGTCAGGTGGAGAATACAGGGGTTATTGCAGTGGCTCAAGGCGACAGTATAGAACGAATATTTACAGCAGAAGAAAAACTGTGTAAGAAATACGGCGCAGTACATTAATTAGTCACGTAGGCCAACCTTTACAACAATACTGGAAGAATTGGATGTAAAGACACATTGACCACAAACTTTCCCAGTCTGAATCAACATCACAAACATCTTGATAATTTGAAAAAATTTTCAAATGCAATAAAATAATAGTTTCCAAGTTCACCTTTTGAGTAAAATATCCTGCTTTGTACTCTTCCATTTTTAATTCATTTAAGATTCATTTTTTGGTACACAGCAATGTTGGTGGTATTTTGGATTCAGAACAGTTCAACAGTCAACAATACACAATATACTAATCAATAAAGTGCAATAAAATATATGTAGTTGACATTTAACTGGGTGGAGCAAAGTCCCATAATTCAAATTTTCATATCATACTCAGAATCAGGTTTACAGTTAACACCACCACAAGGAGAGGTTTTATTAGAGGCAATGAACTCTTCAGAAACATTGTTCAGTCAGAAATGTTTATTGCTGGTACTGTCAGAGTGGTTTCATTGTACACACTCACAAAATACTTTATTATATGAATGATATACTAAAACTGAGTAGATCTCACAACAACCTCAGTTCTTGTAGGGGTGTAACAATACATCGTGCCACGATTACATCGCGATGCAAAAATGTGACAATATCATGTGCGCTACCATCTATGTATGTAATAGTCTTTTTTGAACAGCAGAGGCCTGTCCACCCTCAATAGCACATCATATGTCAAGCTCTCATACACCACAGTCATTAGCCTCAGTACCAGCCTGGCAGTTTCAAAACAAAAGCAAACGTGATGCAAACTTTGAAAGAGGCAGACAGTGTAGCGATAACCACAGACGGGTGGATACAAGGGCTAACCAGAGCGATGTCACTATAACATTACATGTGATTATGAGAGAGTGGGAAATGGTGAACTTCGTACTCCAAACTCACTCTCTTTTCGAGTCACACACCAGGCTAAACACTGTCGAGGTGTTGACTGTTCGACTGTTTTTTAGTGGGACCTCGAAAAAGCTAATCACAACATTGCTGTCATTACGGACACCGCTTGAAATATGGAGGCAGCAGTGAAGGAGGCTGGACTAGCACTACACATAGTGTTTTACCCACATTTGACTTCTTGCTTCCCAAGCAGGGCTGAGTGTAAACCACGTCTGTCGGTTGTGGGTCGAGGTGCCAAGGCTACTGCTGTGCTTGCAGCTTAACAGGGACTATTGGAGAAGCTGTAAAAACGTATACTTGCTGCAGAACAAGCATTATTTTACACTTCATAAATAAAAAAGAACTTTCTTCCATAATTATTCTTTGTTTATATTTTGTTTAAAGTATTATGATCAAATCGAATCCTGAGCAGCCTGTATCGTTACACTCCTGTTCATTTGAGATTATGGTCCAGAGATTATGGTTGACGTGACTGCATCATGCAATTCCTGCTAAATTTTATAACTAAATATTTCTAAATATTTTTATAACTAGCATATTTCATTTGACTACCTGAGTTAAATTCACAGCACTGTACATTGCCAAAAAGAAAAGTTTAATGTACTTAATGCCCTATTGCTAAGCCTGGAAGCACTTCTCAATTAACCTAAGCTAACCCAAATATTTAACTAAAGCTAGGGACATAACTCCTTTTTGTACAGCAAACAGTAATACCTCCTGTAATCCAGTGAATACAAGCTGCCTGCCATTACTTACTTTGTTATTGGATTGTGCACATATTGGTTATTTAATACACCACAATATTCTACAGGTGTTAGACAATGAAACTGAAACACCTGTCATTTTAGTGTGGGAGGTTTCATGGCTATATTGGACCAGGCTGGTGGCCAAATCTTCATTAATTGCACATTGCACCAGTAAGAGCAGAGTGTGAAGGTTCAATTAGCAGGG
>JAOVYV010000050.1:15863543-15875989 GCA_025674545.1 Hassar affinis
ATGCGAACACGGGGAGAACATGCAAACTCCACACAGAAATTTCCCAGGTCGCCCCACCCGGGGATCGAACCCGGGTCCGACAGCGCTATCCACTGTGCCACTGTGCCATCACAGAAACAAAATGTCTTTGTTAAAATATAGTTTGTGTGTCTAACAGGTGATGAAACCCCTGGAGAGGACAGTCCCTTCCTTTCCACTTCTGACCAGGATTGGAGCTGTGATGGGAAAAACATGGCACTCTTCGAGGTACAGTTCAATTATTCATAAAGATCTTCTGCAACATACAGCACTACTTTTTCTGTTTTAAATTTTGCACAATTTACCCTAGGCCATTACTAGCATATTACCATGAATGACTTATTTTAGCATTTTTGCTTTGACACCTACTTTTGTCACGCACAGGAAGAGATGGACAGTACACCAATGGTGGCGTCCCTCCTCAACAAGCTGGCCAATTATACCAACCTGACTCAGGGGGTTGTGGATCATGAAAAAGCTGAGAGTGAGGATGGGGTTAAGAGGGTCACTGTGAAGGTCAGTCTTAAGCCACCTGATTTATGGCATGTTGATTATGCTCTATTAACAACCACCAATAAAAATACATTTATAATATTTTTATTTATATGCTCTTTAAGCTTATATAACAAAAAAAAATCACTTTTTTGTAAAACCTTTAAAATGTATACAAGGCTACAGAATGTTGCCAAATCGATCACTTGAGTGAATAATTATTCATTTTTATAATCACACTATCATGACAGACTACAGAATATATAATATAAATAAAATAATAAAATAATAAAATAACCAAAATAGTTCTTCCTCATCTGACAGTTTGGAGTCTGATTCTTGTCTCTTTGTGTTCTCAGAGTCCTTTGATGGGCACATTTATTGGTGTGTACCTGCCCTGTGTGCAGAACATCTTGGGTGTGATTCTGTTTTTACGCCTCACCTGGATCGTAGGCACAGCTGGAATTTTAGGCTCCTTTGCCATTGTCTTCATGTGCTGTGCCTGTGTGCGTACTAAAACTAAAACATACCCTTTTATCTATGTATAAAACTAATTTTCAATCTTAAACAAGCTACTCTGCTGAATTTATATTTTAGATATATTTGAATATTAGTAAATCTTATATAATTTATTTAACAATTTAATAGTCTATGCTTTGCCCTACAGACTTTACTGACAGCAATATCTATGAGTGCCATTGCAACTAATGGAATGGTGCCAGGTATGACAGGCAACAGAAACTTAACTGATTTGTTTACATTTTTGTTTAGTGTTTATACATAGACAGGAAAGATTTCTTAGGTGTCCTATTTCTTTTTCAGCTGGTGGCTCATATTACATGATTTCCAGGGCACTGGGTCCAGAGTTTGGAGGTGCTGTTGGGATATGCTTCTACCTTGGTACAACCTTTGCTGGATCTATGTACATACTGGGCACCATAGAGATCCTTTTGGTAGGTACTTCTTTAGACAAAACTGTGTACATGTATTGGTGCTTTGATAATTTTCTGGTGTTTTTAACTTGCAGTACTTGTCAAGAATACTACATTCTGTTGACATAGGTTTTGGAATTCTTACTTTTCATATGAAAATTGCCTATACCAACTACCCTTTGTGCTAAATAGTGATATATGTAGATGCATTAATATACAAACTAAATATATAAATAGCATCTATCCATAAATGTTACAAAAATGTCTCTTTAAAAATCTTCATATCAGTGTTTCTATGTTCTTTGTTATAATAGCATATATTAAAAACAGGTTGTGGGGGTGCTTGATCCTATTCCACTGTTCATTTAGGTGAAAGGTTGGGAAACAGGTCTCCAATCCTTTGTAGGACAGACACACTGACAAACACATTCATACAAAGTATAAATTAACAAATGGTTATAGCTAACTTTGTATTTATAGCTGATCTTCTGCTTGAGGTAACAGTCTATCTTCAACGATTGACCAAATATTCCATTTTTACCTTTCCATCCATTCAGACTCATTTGATAGATAAACTTTATGTAAGTAGTTAAACATGAAACACACTAAGCTGCTATTGGAAAGTAATTATCAGTGGAGTGCTGTGATTTAGTTTTCCATAACCACATGTCCTGAAGTGCTTTATTGTTCTTATATCACAGCATTTTACCAAAGATTAAAAACATTTCAAATATTAAAGATTTTTAGATTTTTATACATCCAATATAGATTTTTAGAAATCCAATTTACATTAAATGATGTGGAACGTCAGTTCCCTTTACTACTTAAATTACAGCAGCAAAAACAGTAGTTCCCTCCAGCCATTAATATTAAATAACATTTTTAATTTTTCTTTGTTAAGAAAACATTGCATTATACTAAACATCTTTCATAATGAGTTTCATGGTGACAGTGGGTGGATTATATGCCTTCAGACCCTACACAGTGCATGTGTTTTCATCTTATCAATTCTGTCTCATGTATAGATGTACATAGTGCCAAATGGAGCTTTGTTTAAGGACCAGCTGAATAACATGCGGGTGTATGGAACATGCTGCTTGGCCCTCATGGCTCTGGTGGTGTTTGTTGGGGTCAGGTATGTGAATAAACTGGCACTGGTCTTTCTTTCCTGTGTGATTCTCTCCATTATGGCCATCTACGCTGGAGTCATCAGGACTGTCATCAGCCCTCCAGATTTCCAGTGAGTACACCATATGCTCAAATTTACTTGATCTCATGGTCTTTAAAGTAAAATGACATAAGGAATGGATTATGCAGAGTGACTATTTGATACCTTTGATACCTTGTTTAGTATGCACACAGAGTATGCACACTAATGTAAATGTTTATGTAATGCAAGACTACAATATAAAACATGATGCCTTATATTTCTAGTGTGTGCTTACATTGTTAGTAAGACTGGTTTATGAGTCCAATGGCTTAATTAAGTAATACTTTAAATTCATGGGGATATAATGAAGCCAATACAATTCTGCATTAGCATTTACTGTATCTCAAGATATTATTTTGCCTCAGAATCAATATTGTCATCAGACTGTATTTTCTTTAAAGGTCTTAAAGAAACTTTTTTCTTATACCAACAATATCCTTGTACCAACTCGTCTAAACAGACATTTTTTCTAAATGTAGAAATGAAAAAGATCTACACCTATTGATTTTCTGACATTACATACATTTTGTACTGTCTGTATTTGTTTGCTTTTGTCCAGGTACACACTTTAAATGTTAATAAACTGTCACTATTATTACCATCAGAATATGTGTGCTGGGTAACCGCACCCTAAAAAACATGGATTTTGACAAATGCATGAAGACAGAAGTGATCAACAATATAACCTATACAACAGACCTGTGGAAGCTGTTCTGTAGTTCGCCTTTCCTCAATGCAACATGCGATGAATACTTCACCCAGAACAATTTAACTGAGATCAAGGGCATTCCAGGACTACTAAGTGGAATTATCACAGGTGACAGTTCAAATAATATTACATACCTGGTAGTGTAGCACACAACCAAATGTAAAGTTGTACATTTTTTAAATTACTGTAATTTATAGCATTCAAATAATTTTTGCCTTCCAGATAACTTATGGGGAAATTATGGCTCTCGTGGGATGCTGGTTGAGAAGAAGAACCAGATATCATCTCTAGCAGAGCATATGAAAGACAATCCAAGAATAATGGGGAATATCTCAGAAAACGTGCTGTATGTCTACAATGACATCACCACTTTCTTCACAATGATGGTTGGCATCTACTTTCCCTCAGTCACAGGTGAGAGAGCAGAGGCCTGTATATAATAATACCTTTATTATTTTGGTGGAAAATGTTCATAGAAGGGTTCAGCTGAAATTCAGCTGTTATATTAATATTGCTCTGGGTGTGGGTGTTCAAATGTTTCACTTTAATTATTTTGGTTATTCATTAAAATGCATTTATAAGCAATTGCTTAAAACAAGTTTCTAGTTTTACTAGATAATCTAATGGACAGCAATGTAACTAAAAATTCTATAAAATAGGATTTAAGGAATTTTTTAACAGTTCTGTCATTCTGGCACAGTTGTTTTCAAAAGGTTTCTCATAGTTTTATTGATGAAACCTCTTAGGAATTTGGTGAGTGTTGTCTAAATACTTCTCATATAGGTGAGGTAAAGATTAAAAATTAAGGTCATTTCCTAGGTTCTAGGTGTAATGCGCATTAGATGTGAATAATGTTAAAGTTTACAGTCATGCTTTTTAGGATACAATAGAGATTATGCCTACACATGAATAATGAGCTGTACTGAAATTTCATGATCACTACTTTTTTTAGGGATCATGGCGGGATCAAACCGGTCTGGAGATCTGAAGGATGCTCAGAGGTCTATCCCCATTGGCACCATTATGGCCATTATTACTACCTCCATCATCTGTATCCTTCTGTAGTGTCAGATCACATATCAATCCAGATGATTTAGGGTACATATAGACCCAATTTACAGAAGTTGGGACACTTTTTCTAAAAATGCAATAAAACCTGAAATCTGTAATTTGTTATTCTCTTGAACCTTTATTTAACAGAAAAGAAATTCAGTGTTTTTTCAATGACAAACCTAATTCTGTTTGTTAAATATAAACACATTTAGGCATGCAACACACTAAAGGAAAGTTGCACCCCCATGCAACAGATACAGGTTTTTGCCCTGTTTCCCCAGCGTTTCTGTGCAAAATTAATATATGGCTTTTGCTTTCCATAATACAGTTTCAGTTTGCATTTCCTGAGTGAAAGTGTTAAGTGTCAAGCCTTCTTTGTACTTTTATCAGTTACTAAAAAATGTAAGTGATTTAATGAATTACAGTTTTTAGTTTTTATTGCATTTTCAGAATGTGTCCCAACATTTCTGGAAATCAGGTTTATAAATAATTGGAGAAACAAAGCTCTTTAAATGCCTTTTTGTGAAATTTAGCAGAACCTTAATTGTGGCATTTAGATATTTCTTGTGTGGTGTTGTTTGGAGCTTGCATGGAAGGAGTTTTATTGAGAGATAAGTAAGTATTATTTTGGTTGGAAAATGTTTAAACCATACACCAATGTTTTTAGAAGTTTGCAACATAGCATGTCTCAAATGGCCTCTGCTGAAATTACATAAAGCAATATTGTCATGTCTTAACAGGTTTGGTCTCTCTGTGAAAGGAAGCCCGGTGATAGGCACTCTGGCTTGGCCTTCACCTTGGGTCATTGTGATTGGCTCCTTCTTTTCATGCTGTGGTGCAGGACTACAGAGCCTGACTGGTGCCCCCAGGCTTCTGCATGCCATTGCACATGATGGAATCATTCCCATCCTACAGGTTACTTTCACTTGTTTAGACCCTCCCAGATTAGCCATTCCCAGAAATGTTTGAACATGTGTGTTTATTTATAAGAGACATTCCAAAATAGTTAATCACTTCCTTACTCACTTTCATAGTCTTTACTGAACATGTATCACTGTAATCTACTTTTTTAAATAAAAAAATATGTAAACAGTAAACAAGAAAATCCAGGCATGTTAAATAGGATTTTAAGATTAAATGCACAAGTTATAACTGCCTGCTGGGTTTAGTAGTTTTTCAACATGTGTTTACCCAAAACTAAAACTCTCTAAAGCTCCCCTTTCCCAGGCACTACAGTCCTACATCAAATGTAATATTATTCATTTTTTAGCCATTTTCTTAACAGAAAAGCACAAGCATTTATAAAAACAAATTGTGGTATGTTGGCCACACTGTTTTCAACACTAATTAGCTGATAACACTGTGTGATATATTACTTTTGGACACTCTGTTCATTCAGAGTATTTTTCACATACAATTTTCTTCACATACATTCACATTATTCACATACAATGATGGAGACATAATAAATCATTATTAAAATTGTTGTGTTCCTCTCTGTCTTATAGGTATTTGGTCACAGTAAATCCAATGGTGAGCCAACCTGGGCATTACTGCTAACTGTAGGAATCTGTGAAATTGGGATACTTATTGCTTCTGTGGATGCTGTTGCTCCCATTCTTTCAATGTGAGTATGCAGTTTGTCTGTCACCTCCTCACTTTCTAACAAACAACTGAGGTATCCAACAAACAACTGAGGACCTGATTTACTCATTTTGTTTAGAAAAAAAAATTGCAAACATCTAGAAAAAATCTAAAAATGTCCAGCCTATTGAGGGCTGTGTCTTTCAGATGAACAAAATAGCATGTTTGCTTTTTCATGTGTACTGTAATGAATATTCAGTTTGGGACAATTGATCTGACTTTGAATGGCAAAATGTTATATTATAAATTAAATGGATATGGACTGTAATGATCCCACACAGGCTGGAGTCAGGAGCAGACTGTTTATTTTCATGCAGGATATTAACCAGGTAGACAGAGTACAAAAAGCAAGGCACAAAGTCCAAAAGCCTCCATTCTACCAGAGCCAGTTTGATGGTGAACAGCTCTCGGTCCCCCACGTCGGAGTTCTGCTTGGCTGGGTCGAGCTTCCTGGAAAAGTAGGCCACTGGGTGGATCTTGGGCGGCTGGCCGTGCCACTGTGAGAGGACAGCACCTACTCCCTGGCTCGATGCATTGACCTTGACTGTAAATGGCAGGCTGGGGTCTGATTGTCTTAGGATGGGTGCCGTCGTGAATGCCTTCTTGAGGCGTTGGAAGGCCTGCTTGACACCCGGATTCCACTTTAACGTCTTGGCATCCCCCTTGAGTAGGTCTGTGAGGGGTGCTGCGAGAACACTGAAGTTGCAGATGAAACTATGGTAAAAGTTGGCCAAACCCAAGAAAGTCGCAGTTCTCTTACTGTTGTAGCAGGTTTCCACTGAGCTATGACCTCCACTTTCTGACAGTTCATGGCAACACTGTCCGGACCAATGTTGTATCCCAGCAACTCTGCCCAGGTCTGATGAAAAGTCGCATTTATCCTGCTTGACACAGTGTCCTTTCTTAGTAATCAGCGGAGGACCTCCTGGATCTGCTGAACTTGGACGGAGAGATTGGGAGAGAAGATCAAGATGGCATCAATATATACAATAACGCATTTACCCAACAAGTCCCTGAATACTTTGTTGACCAGATTCTGAAAGACGCTCGGGGAGGAAGCTAGGCCTTACGGCATTACCAAATATTCATAGTGTCCGGATGTCATGCTGAATGCTGTCTTCCACTCACCTCCTTTTCGGATCCAGATGAGGTTATAAGCACTAGGAAGGTCCAACTTGGTGAACACCTTAGCCCCCCCTAAGCTGCTCTAGGGCTGAGGGGACAAGCGGAAGAGGATACGAGTATCTGACTGTGACATTGTTGCGCCCCTGGTAATTGATACACGGCCTGAGGCCGCCTCGACACGAATATGACCTTGCCTGAGGGCCTCCTGGATGTAATCCTCCATTGTGTGTTGTTCTGGGAGAGACAGAGCTAGATCTTATTGCGTGGTGGGGGTACATCCTGGCATGAGGTCAATAGCGCAATCATATGGCCGGTGTGGAGGCAGGCCTTCGGGTCAACGCTTGCTGAATACTTCCCTGAGATCATAATAATCGGGGGGAAGACCTGGACTTCAATGCCTGAGTCTGGACTTTCGACCTGGGTGGTCTGGACAGAGCAGATATCCAGGCTAAGGCATTGTGAGAAACAGGACGTGGGCAAGCTCCAAATCTCCCCTTCTTTCCAGGATATGGAGGGGTTGTGGAGGCGACCCAGTTGATTCCCAGGATTATCGGGTACTTGCTCTGGCACAGGGCTCTAGGGAAAATCATAAACAGACACCACTAAGAAGCAGGCAGGAATCAGGCAAAACAAAACCGAAACTTTTAAAGAGAGTAGCTAGGCGAGATACTGAACTTGAATTCAAGGGAGAGAGATTCATCGAGACCACAGGCGAGTAGTTGGGAAGTTGATCCGTGCTGAGGAGTGCTGGATGGGCTTGTTTTATACTCCTCAACGCGGCTTAACGAGCTAATCAAACATAGCCGCCAACAGGTGCGCCTGATTTGCAAGGCCCTGTGGAAGACGTAGTTTGTGCTTGTAGTACTCCCACAGCGCGTTTCGGGCACCTTCTGGCGGTCGTGGCCATGACATGGACTGGGTCATGACATGGACTGGGTCAACTAAAGCTCACTGCTAAACTATGAAGAATTTAGCCTGAGGTCAATATATCTCTTTCAGTGTTTATTCAGGGATTTTAACTGTAACTGTTCATTGTAAATGTATCCATAAGTTGTGAATTCAATGATCTTTGCTAAGTGCAGGCTTAGAAAATAAGCCCTAATCCTCCCACTGAGCTTCCATTTAAAAAATTATGTACATGATATGTTGAAAGAATATTCACTGGTGTAATAAGTTAATTAAAGAAAAGAAAATTTTCTAATGGATTTCATGTTGTCATGCATGCCTTTTCTGCTGTAGGTTTTTCTTGATGTGCTACCTCTTTGTAAACTTGGCCTGTGCTGTCCAAACACTCTTGGGTACCCCAAACTGGAGACCGCGGTTTAAATTCTATCACTGGTATGTTACTCGAGAAATTTGTGCAGTCATAGAAAATATAAGTAAATGAAGATCATCATCATATTAATTTTACCAGCTGCTGTTTGTTGCCTTTCTTTAGCTGTTTCTTTCATTTACAGTGTCACTTTAACTTTCGAGTCAGATCCTTTTTTAGATAAATAAAAATGCTGTTGTTGAAACCAGTTAAACCAGCACAACTTGTAATATTTTTTTTATTTGATTATGCAATATTTTGTTTCAAATTATACTTATCATATTTATACTACAAACATACACTGATCAGACATAACATTAAAACCAACTGCTTGTATCTACATTCTTTGTCCATTTTATCAGCTTCACTGACCATACAGGTGCATTTTGTAATTTTACAGATATAGACTGTAGTCCA
Source organism: Hassar affinis (assembly GCA_025674545.1). NCBI lineage: Eukaryota > Metazoa > Chordata > Actinopteri > Siluriformes > Doradidae > Hassar > Hassar affinis. Next base: position 15,872,456 of record JAOVYV010000050.1, read on the forward strand.
TCTGTCTTCCTGCAGACTTTGTAAAGTCAGAGACAGTAACTTGTCTGCTGCTGCACAGTTTGTGTTGGTCATCTTCTAGTCCTTCATCACTGGTCACAGGATCCTACCCATAGACAGTATTGACTGGATATTTTTGCTATTTTGACTATTCTCAGTCCAGCAGTGACACCGAGGGGTTTAAAAACTTCAGCAACACTGCAGTGTCTGATCCAATTGTACTTGCACAACACACATTAACACACCACCACCACATCAGTGTCACTGCAATGCTGACAATCATCCACCCCCAAAATAATACCTGCTCTGTGGTGGTCCTTTGGAGGTCCTGACCACTGAAGAACAGCATAAAACGGGGCTAACAAGGTCTGCAGAAAAATAGATGGACTACAGTCTATCTGTAAAACTACAAAGAGTGTAGATACAAGGAGGTGGTTTTAATGTTAACTTTATATGTTCACATTTACTGCGATAAAACTATACAGAAATGACTTCATGAATACTATATAGAAATGACTTCAAGAATACTATATAGAAATGACTTCATGAGTACTACCAGACTATTCAAGACACAGCACACCTACAGTGATGTCTTAATTATTAAATGTTCTGCTTTTCTAACCTGGTAGTACTTTAGGATTTTTGTTGTTTTGTTGCTACATGAAGAAATGTAAAATAATCTGTATCTAATTCCATAGGAGTCTTTCGGTCCTGGGCATGACTCTATGTCTCACACTTATGTTTGTTTCATCCTGGTATTATGCCCTGGTGACCATACTGATTGCTGGATGCATCTATAAATACATTGAATACAGAGGGTGAGTCTCTTCAGTGTCTGACTTCAGTGATGTACTCCATGCATGGTAGTGATAGTAATAGTATACTGATAACACCATGCAGTTCTTTCCTTCATGTCAATTGTTTTTCTAAAATCACAGGGCAGAGAAGGAGTGGGGCGATGGAATCAGAGGGCTGTCCCTAAATGCTGCACGATATGCACTTATCAAGTTAGAAGAAGCACCACCCCATACCAAGAACTGGAGGTAAGAACAGATGTAAAAGGCTGTTATGAAGCAGATAGACAGATGCAAGTACAAGTTTACTGGTCTTATTTAAATGAAAGTATCAACCAAAACACCTAACAATAGCAAGCAGTATGGCTAAAAAATGTGAGAGGAGTGGTAAACAGGCATAAAGTAAGACACCACAAAATGTGAAGTATGCTATGGTCAGAACATTAATCAAGACAGGCAGATAACAAATACTTGACCTATGAGTCACAGACCCATGCTGGAGCATATTACCCAAAGTAACACTGAAAGTTATTTAAAGATACAGACATTTGCAAGTAATCAAGTAAAAAGGGATTGGTCATGGGCGTTGCAGAGATGAGTGTGACGAAAATTTTTTCAAACAGATCAGAAATGCAATTAGATAATTTAATTTAATAATAAATGCCTGTTAAATATTTGTGCTCTTAAACACTGTGTATTTTAGGCCTCAGCTCCTGGTGTTAGTGAATCTTGACTCTGATTTGGCGGTGAAGCACCCACGACTGCTCTCTTTCACATCTCAGCTGAAGGCTGGGAAAGGCCTGACCATTGCGTCTTCAGTGCTCCAGGGAACCTATATGACCCGAAGTGCTGAGGCCAAACGTGCAGAAACAGTAAGTACAAGAGAAGAACACTTCAAACTCTTAAGCTGCTAAGTGTTTTACAGTGTTGGAAGTGCCAGAATTATGGTAACTTTACAAATATGAATAGTAGTTATAAATTCTAGAAATGATGTTAGAAATGATGCATAAATGAATGGCTTTGATACACCAGGATACTTTAATACCAGTTCCTCTTTTTTACAGAATGTCAAGGCATCCATGTCTGCAGAGAAAACAAAGGGCTTCTGTCATGTTGTGGTGTGCTCTAACCTGAGAGATGGTTTCTCCAACTTGATCCAGTCAGCTGGTCTTGGAGGCATGAAGCACAATGCTGTCTTGATGGCATGGCCAAGCAACTGGAGACAGGCAGAGGATGTAACTTCCTGGAAAAACTTTATTGGTATGTGCATAATACCATCTTCAGTTGAGACAGTTGCTATTAAATTGTGTCTTGTGATTGTTTGGGGTGTACAATAATTAATTTTGTTTGGGAGTAGCCGTGATTTTGGGCTGGTGATGGATGGTAGCAGGAGGTTCTATTGAAAAAACGAATAGCGGCCTATTTATTGAGAAAAAAGGAACAAATGAACGTGAACCAGTTCATTTTTGGAGCTATGAACTTCATATTTTAAAAAAAATTAACTATGAACGTGAAGTACATTTTTATTAGTATGAAATGGCACAGCACTGATGTAATAGCATTTTTGAACAGCAGTTAAAAGCTTGCTTCCCAAGCAGGACTAAACCATGTAAACTGTGTCAATCGGTTGTTGGGTCGAGTGAGGCGCATATATAGCCGCCTTCTTCCACTGCTGTGCTTGCGGCTACCGCTGTGCTCGCAGCTAAACAGATCCCCCTGCATAAATTCATCATTTTTCAAGGAGACTAAAATTCTTTGTTAAAGTCTTTACTTCACATTATTTTGAATTATTATTCTTCAAAAATAAAAATGGAATGTTTTCATTCAGTTGTTTAACATATGGTGAAGCTGCAAAAATGTATACAATGTATACATGTGCATTGTTTTCACTTCAGAAATAAAAAAGCACTGACTTTCATAATTGTTCTTTGTTTAAATTTTGTTTAAAATATCATGAGAAAATCGAATCGTGAACTCAGTATCGTGAATCGAATCGAATTGTGAGCAGACTGTAACATTACACCCCTACTACTATCCACACCTTCACTGATCAATGTTATACACTTTACCTCTCAGTGGTTTTAATGTTATGACTGATAAGTGTATGAATTATACATATGTAAGGGAGGGAGTTTTTTTTAGATTCACTGATAAATAAGAATGGAGGATGATTGTGTTTGAGAACCTCTGTATAATTTAAGATTTTTCTCTGGTTTGTCTGCCTTAAATTATATGAAATGTACTTATTGTTTGACTCTATTTATGACCATTCTCTTAAATCATATGCAAATTTGAAACACTTTCTTACCACAGAAACAGTGAGAGAGACAACTGCTGCACACCAAGCTCTGCTTGTGGCAAAGAATATTGACATGTTTCCAAGCAACACAGAGCGTCTGACTGAAGGCACTATTGACGTATGGTGGATTGTCCATGATGGGGGCCTGCTCATGCTGCTTCCTTTCCTTCTCCGCCAGCACAAGGTACAAGGTTGAGAAATGGCTATGGCATTTTTTAAATTGACGACAAGTTTTTACACTCACACGGCTGCTTTTTTAGGTGTGGAAAAAATGTAAGATGCGCATCTTTACCGTGGCACAGCTGGATGACAACAGCATTCAGATGAAGAACGATCTGCAGATATTTATGTATCAGCTGCGCCTTAATGCTGAAGTGGAGGTGGTGGAGATGGTAAGACATTAGCGAATTGTTTATCCTTCCTCAGAATAGTTTGTACTAGGAG
>JAOVYV010000050.1:15894806-15905716 GCA_025674545.1 Hassar affinis
GTAGCAGAGTTTGGCTGTTCCTCACCCAGGTTTAAGCTCCTACACAGCTGTTTGTTTCAGTTAATGACTGTGTTTCAACCTACATGTGAAATTGATCATCATTAGCACATGTTTGGTATATTTGGTTGATCATACACCTGACTATAATTCTACAAAATCCCTGAATTTGTGCAAGTGTACTAAGAATTAATGCTGGTTTGAAGGTAAAGAGTAGTAACACCAAATATTGGTTGGATTTAGATTTTTCTTTTGTTCACTCACTTTGCATTTTGCAAAGTGATAAAAATGAACAATTATTTGTATGTTTGAAAGCATTTTTAGTTTACCGCATTTTTTTCACAACTGCCTGAAACTTTTGCACAGTACTGTATGTATCACATAAACCTCATTTCCAAAAACTTGGGACACTTTCTAAAATTGCAATAAAAACTGAAGTGTCTTTTTTTTAATTTGTCTATGCAGAGTGGACACATGCCTTGTGTGCGAGTTTGGGATGTGGCAGAGCATACTCAAGTAGCAGAGGTCCAGTGCCACAAATATGGAGTTGCCTGTGTTGCTTTTTCTACCAATGGCAGCTACATTGTGTCTGTGGGATTCCAGCATGACAGGACTGTCAGTGTCTGGGAATGGAAGGTAGGTTTAGTACTAATGTGTAGTACATAACAAGTCCAGTTCTTACTGTTTTTCTGCAAACAAAGTGGAATATTTTTGTCATTGATGCCTGAAATCACCAGATATTTTATATACAGTTTATATTTGTATTCCTTTCTTCAAAATATGTGGGCATTTTTTAGTAATGTATATCATTATGTTCAATTAAACACGTTTTTAAATTAAGTGCTATACCCGCTATAGTTAGCAGACTTTTGTTGTTTCTTGCTGTCCGTTTTTGTCTTTTGGCAGCAGCCACATCCATTAAAATGATTTCTTGTAAACTTTGACTTAATAGATTTAGGATTTGCTTAATTCATTTCTGTTTTCTTTTACAGAGAGGGACTGTTATAGCATCAAATAAAGTGTCTAGTCGTGTGCTGGCTGTGTCCTTCTCTGAGGACAGTAGCTACTTTGTTACTGCAGGGAACAGACACGTGAAGTTCTGGTATTTGGATGCCTCTAAGGAAAGACATGTAAGAAGAATTATTTCTTTGTTGAATTAATTTATTCTTACATTAGTAGCTGTCATAAGTGGAGTAATATAGAGCCAGTCAGTATTACAGTATGTATTATGTAATAATGATGTTCTAACTTTATATTATCTTATGCCTATGATCTGATCCGAATTGACACTGAATTTAGTAAATGTGTATAGAAAGTCACTTTCTAAAAATGCAATAAAAAGTTAAATCTGTATTTTGTTAATTCACTTAAACTTAAACTGTTTAAAAGAAAAGATTTTCAATGTTTCCAAACTTAATTATTTTTGTTAAATATAAACAAATTTAGAAATTGATGCCTGCAACATACTCTTAAAGTTGGGACAGAGGCATGTAAACCACTGGGTCACATCACATATATTCTTTTTAATTATACTTTTAAATCATTTGGGAATTGAAGATACTAACTGTTGCAGTTTTGCAAGTGGATTTGTTGGCCATTCTTGCTGTCTACAAGACTTGAGCTGCTCAACAGTCCATAGTCACCGTTGCCTTATTCTCCTCTTCATGATGATGCATTTTCAATAGGACACAGATGTAGACTGCAGGCAGGCAAGTCAAGCCATGCTGTTGTAACTTGTGCAGAATGAGACCTGACATTATCCTGATGAAATAGACATGGCGTTCCTGTGGAAAGACGTTTTGACGGCAGTATATGTTTCTCCAGAAAACCTATATATCTGTATAGCTTCACATGTATGCATATCACCCATGCTGTGGGCACTGATGCACCCCAATGCCATCACAGAGGCTGGTTTTTGCAAATTTCATTTAACATTCTGGATAGTCTTTATCTTTTCATGATATTACAGTTCATTTTTTATGAACTGTAAATGGTGAAAGACCTATGCTCCTCAGTACAAGGCTGCAAAGAACAAAGAAGTCCTTAACCATTTACAGTTCATAAAAAAATGCTTCTTGTGAAGCACGACCCACCTTGTTGTAAAGACTAAGCCTTTGGTGGGTGTTGCTTCTATACTGTGTTTATACTATTATCTTGACTTCACCTGTTACCAGTTAGACTGTTAATTATGGCAGCTTCCAGAACAGTGTTACTTGTATAACATTATTTTTCATCTGGCCCAACGCTGTTTTGAGTGTGTTGCAGGCATTACATTCTTTTGTTTTTATATTTACAAAAAACAAATAGGTTTGTAAGTGAAAACACTGACAATGCTTTTTTTAGTACTTTTATCAGTTAAATAAAAGTTCAAGCAGTTTAACAATTTATAGTTTTTAGTTTTTGTTGTTTTTTTTTTAAGAAAGGGTCCCTACTTTTCTGAAAATTGGGTTTGTAAATTTATCCTTAATGTGTAAGCCAGAGGCAGCAGAGATATGAGGATGAAACCTATGAATAATCCCTTTCTATATCTGTGTACTATATAGTCAAAAAGTGCAATTGTTTAACCAAGTAATTCACAACATATCAGTGAGCCAAATTTAATCTTTCACTCAGTTCCATTAAGCACACATTGGTTTATTTCTGTTCTGATTCTGAGAATAAATGCCATCTTCTATGATTAGCACAAAGATTTTTATAGTCTCCTTTACAAAAAATGGTTATTACTTAACACACCTATAATTATAATATGTACCATCAAAGCTGAGAATGTTTATTCTATGTTGTGCATTGGTTTGCTTGTAGGTGAACAGTACAGTACCCCTAATTGGCCGATCAGGGTTGCTAGGAGAACATCAGAATAGTGAATTTTGTGATTTGGCATGTGGTCGTGGCACTATGTCTAGCAGTACCTACTGTATCACCCATACTGGTCTGCTGTGTCAATTCAACAGCAACCGGCAACTGGATTTATGGGTTGACCTTAAAGTAAGTTGCACTGTACAGAAAAACACTCACCATTGTCACCAAAACACAGTTCAGATATATCTGACATTTGTTACTGTATAGTATTGGATGATGACACAGTGTAGTCTGTCTAAAACCAGTCCTTTGAAATTGAATATTATTTCTGTCTTCATGGTTTCTCTTGCAGACGTCTTCAGCACACTGTCTGTCTGTGAGTGAAGCTTTTATTTTTTGTGGCTGTGCAGATGGCATAGTGCGGGTATTTAGCCCACAAAACCTGAATTACATCACCACGCTGCACCGACCCCACTGTCTAGGAGTTGATGTCTCGCAGGACATTCAGCCTCAGTAAGAGTCTTTCTAAGAGTCAGAGTGTAGAAATCAAAGCATTATAGGTTCTGGCTGTTCTCTGGCTGTTCTATATGTTTATACACGTGTAATTATGATTAAGTCATCAGTCTTGTATTTCCCATAGACTATTCAAGTTGGTTAATTTGCTTCATTCACCTTACCTCAGAAGTAGGAAGTCATCTTTGAATGTCATCTTTTATTAGCCAGATAACTTCTATGGTTGATGTATATTTACCTCCTAAAAACAGCATGCTATATAATCAATGATATAGTGAGCTAATATGTCTATATGTTGATTGATCTAAAGCAAATACTAGTACATACAGTTAGGAGTGTATTACGATGCATTGCGATGCACAAATGGACTTATCACGATACCACATGCACTCTATTTATAATGCCATTTAATGTATGTAATAAAAAAATTTTAACAGCAGAGGGCTGGCTCCACCCTCACTAGCACATCATACGTCATGCTCTCCTACCCCTCAGTCTGAGCTGCAGCTTCAAAACAAAAGCAAACGTGATGCAAACTTTGAAAGAGGCAGACAGTGTAGGGATAACCACAGACAGGTATAATACAAGGGCTACCCAGAGCTTTGTCAATCTAACAGCACATGTGAGTGGGAAATGGTGAACTTCGTACTCTTTTCGAGTCACACACTGGGCTTAACATAGCCGAGTAAATCTGCTGTTTTGGAGTGGGAGCTTGAAAAAGCTAATAGCAACATTGCTGTCGTTACTGACAATGCTCAAAATATGGAGGTAGCGGTGAAAGAGGCTGGACTAGCGCCACATGTAAAGTGTCTTGCCCACACATTAAATCTTGCTTACCAAGCAGAGCTAAGTCGGGTGAGGTGCAGTCTTCTGCTGCGTTATTACAGATCCCCCAGCATAAACAATAAAATGAAAAAGAACTGACTTTTATAATTGTTTTTTTAATTGTTGTTTAAAATATTGTGAGAAAATCTAATCGAGCTCGGTATCACGAATCAAATTGAATTGTGAGCAGACTGTATCATTACACCCCTACATAAAGTATGTTATTAACGGTAAGAGGTGCTACATTGTTCACTGCTGATGTTCTGTGCAGCTCCCTGTTGAGCGGGCTTATTTCTGGTCAGATTTTAGTAACACATTACAAATTTTAGTCAAATGTAGCATTTATTCGTCCAATTGAGAGGACCACTAGGAAGCTTCTTGGTGCCATAGCTTACCAAGCACCACATTGAGTAGTTTTGTGTTTCTTGACTGATTATGGTAAACATTTTAATATGTTTCCTTGTACTTGTGTGCTCATAACTGCCATATAATCAGAGTTTAAGAGTTGACTTAGAGCCATAGACTAAATATGAAAGACTACAGTAAATACATTTGCAGTTTTTACAGTCTGGCTATTTGCCAGTTTTAATATTACACTGTTCTTTTTCCATTACTTGCATAAAGGCTGGGGGCACAGTATCCAGACACCTTGGCCCTGACGCATGACCCTGTGACTGGGTACCTAATGTGTGTATATAATGACCACAGTGTGTATGTTTGGGATGTGCATGACGTCAACAATGTAGGGAAGGTCTACTCTTCACTGTACCACAGTGCTTGTGTCTGGAGTGTTGAGGTATCTTTTATTTCAATCTAATGCAGCTCAACACACGTTTCTGTTTTTATGCAATTTTTATATACTCTTAGAATAAATTTTCATTTAAAATTGCTACATATGCTATTGCAAAATGTGTGATGTTGCAAAGCTTTTTAAGCCTTGTAGTGTCACAGTTTATACACAGACAAATGTCCTTTTTAGACCTACCCAGAGTTGGAATATTCAACAGAAGCTTCGTTGCCTGGATCTTTCCTTACCTGTTCATCTGACAACACCATTCGTCTTTGGAACAATGATTTTCAGCAAAGCCACTACCAAAGCTCTAACCTCTACAGTCAGGTTTAGTAGATTGTGGTCCTACCTGGAGTTGCCTAAGAAAGTATACAGTTACTAGGTAATATATGTAATATATTCTCATTGTATATGTGTGCATTTATTAAAGGACTTGTTGAAGATTGTATACATGGATAATGACATTGGACACCTTAAGGGCCCACCAGATAAAGCAGAGGGCAACCAAGATGGCAAATTTGGAATCCGAGTCATAGGAATTAGCCCTGATGGCCAGCACCTGGCAGCTGGAGATCGTAGTGGAAACCTACGGTAAGACGTATTTGGGTAATAATACCAGCTAGGCCTTTGTGAATATTTGAGCCATCTTTATCAACTGGTGAGAATGTTTTTGATATATAGATTCATATTTTGTAGCAGTTTAATAAGGACATTGAGCTAGGAAACTATTAAAACTTGTCTAAAACAGCTATAGTTTACTCCTCTTGTTTGACTTCTCTCAGGATATATGGTCTTCAGTTCATGGATGAACTTTTGAGGATAGAGGCCCATGATTCTGAGATTTTATGTCTTGCCTTCTCTCCCACAGAGACCGGTAAGTTATTATTTTAGTAGAAATGGGAAAACTAATTTAACCAAGCTTGTGTAATTAGTTTGGAGAACCAGTTAAACCTTATAAAACTTAGGTTGGATAATTATCAAGAAAGACAGCATTATCCTTTCTGTATTTTGAACAAAAAAAATCAATGTCTTAAAGATATCTAAGATGTCTAAGATGTTTCAATGTCTAACATGAAAAATGAACTAAAGGATTTATGCACATATAGATGGGTATCTGGAGTGCCTAACAACTCACAAAATTTGAAACCATTTGAAATTTAAAAATTATTTCTTAATACATTGCCTATTTCAGAAAACATGGGGTTAATCCCTATGTGCAGAATCTGTATAGCATTACATCACAAATGAAATCATTGAATGATACCATCTGTCATCTGAATATCTATTCCTACTGTGCGAGTATCTCCACTCGTAACAGTCACACTTATCACATTATAAAGGGTAGCATTTTTTTTTGTCATGAGTCGCAGATGCTCCAGCATTAGGTCGAAACTAAGGAAAATGAACTGGAAGTGTGCTACTCTTGGCTGAACAGACCAATACGTCGCTAATACATCAGTTGCCAGCCTAAGCTGACAGAACATCTGAGTGGATAAAGTTTATTTTGATATCCCAAAATCCTGTTCATGTGTGCTTCTGTTCTTTTTCTGGTGCAGAATGACTGTACAATATACATTTTAATAAGAAAAAAAGAATTTGGTGCACAACTTAAAATATTGGGGGGTTTTCTGCAATCAACACAGGGTCAAAATTATATATACTAAATGTCCCTTAAAAAGTTGATCTTGACCATTCAAGAAAAGCGGCCCCTGCTCCAAAATTGACACCTTCAAGCTTGACTACAGTTTGAAGCTGACCACATGATGCACCACTTCACAAAAGTGATGCGTGCCAGGCCTTCTCATCCAACATCAGTGTCTTACCTCACAAATGTACTTCTGGACGAATGGTCAAAAATTCTCATAAACACACTCCTAAACCTTGTGGAAAGCCTTCCCAGAAGAGTTGAAGCCGTTATAGCTGCAAAGGGTGGGCTGACATCATATTACACCCTATGGATTAAGAATGGGATGTCAGTCAAGTGCATATGTGTGTGAAGGCAGGCGAGTGAATACTTTTAGCAATAATAGTGTTTATTATTTATCAGAAATGAATGGTTTAGTTATTAATTCCATTACCCAACCATTTAACCATTTACCAAATCAACAGAATATGCATAATTAGTTAGCCCTGTAAAAATTTTGAATGGTAAAAGTCTATGGACATGCATTTTATTTCCAGATATTCAGGCAGGTTGGTTGAATATTTCAAGTACTGCTTTAAATTTATTCCTGTCTGCCTAAACCCTGAAGTAGTGAGTTTGATATTGAATCAGTTAATGTTGCTTGTCTTGTCTCTGATTGGCGCTTTTGGAAAATCCCCTGTCATTTGACATTCCTCTGGCTATTTTGACCACTGACTAAGTCTTATAAAGACGTGGCTGGTGTGAGCTGGCATAATCTATGCTAACTATATTTTAAGTGGGGTCTCACCATTGTTAATTTTAATTTGCCGTCAACTTGATATCCACAGTCCTCAGATATCTAAAAGTCCAGCTAACTGTTTAAGTGGCAGTGTTCAAGTACTGATATTAGTATTTATTATGCCATACTTGATATATGGAGTCAGCAAGAGGTATGCCATTGAAAAGGATATGTTATGCATGAAAATATTTTTATGCAGAGAGCAGCAGTGTCATGTTGTACAAGTTAGTTGCAAGAATGGATGGTCAGATATGAAGCTAGCAGGACAAAAGTTGCCGGTAACATTCAGTAAAATACCATGAAAAATGGTACAGTGAACAGTAATGGTTACCTCAGGTTTGCAGATTAAGCCGATTTTACATCAGAAGCAGCACTGCATACATAATGTCTAGCAGCTACTCCTGCTTCCTGTCATGTGGGATGTGGGATTTCTGTATTTTCCTTTATTAGTATTCTTTTTAGTAAAAATAATATGCAAATGTCTATACTTGGTGACAAATTATTATAAACACTATCCTTATCAAGTTGACAGTTAGACCATTCACAAATGCTCCAGTAGAGCCATAGTCTGAAACGCTGCACAGCTTTAAAGCTGGTGTTCGGTAAAGCTTTAGCTATATGCACAGTATTTCTGTTCACTAATCCTCTAAATTGCACTTGTGAAAAAATGTGCTACTTGAAGAGGAACATTTAATATAGTTGGATCCATCCCTTACTGTTTACGGCTGTTTGCATGTTAGGCAGAATGTGCCTAAGAAACTTGTTGCCACCAAACTTGGGCAACCAGTCTTGACCATTCAGCCATGCGGTGGGGCTGAACATTCCATTATGTAACCGTAGTAGTAAAACAAATGATAGTTGTAAGCACTTGGCTATAGTTTTGATTTTGTCGGAAATGTTTAAAAAATAACAGGTACCATTTTTTTTTTTTCTCCAGGTGTGCATTTATTGGCCTCAGCCGGTCGTGATCGACTAATACATCTGTTCAATATGGAGAAAAGCTACAGTCTTGTTCAGACTGTTTACGACCATTCAGCATCCGTCACTGCCATAAAATTTACAGGCATGTTTAAGAAAAGTCTTAAATATTTATTTGAGATGACACTGATTTAAAGATTACAAATTGCTTATTGTAGGACTTTTTTATTGTTGTAGGTATAGGTCCAAAGGTGTCTATGGTAAGCTGTGGTGCTGACAAGAGCATTTACTTCCGCACAGCTGAAAAGGTAAATAGTCTGAGCTTATCATGTTGACACTGGTTTTATATTACTTGTCACATGAGTAGATATTATCTTTATTGTTTTGCTGTTGTGGCTATATCATTGCAGACTTCTCAGGACCTGACTTTCTCAAGGTCACATCATGTGGTGGAGAAAAGTACATTATATGACATGGACCTGGATGCCACACTCACACACACTGCCATTGCCTGCCAAGACCGTAACATTAGGTGTTCTCCCTGTCTGTCTGTCAGTCTGTTTGTGACACAACTAAATGTGGGAATTTCTTTTATAATTTCCCTATTGGCTTGCTATTTTTCAGAGTATACAATGTGAAGAGTGGCAAGATGAAAAAGTGCTTTAAAGGCTCCTTGACTGATGATGGCCCAGTGCTTAAGGTATTTAGGAGTGTGTGTGGTTTTATTGATTTCTGTCATTTCAGTCAAAACACTGGTTATTCAGATTATTCTGATACTTTTATTTACTATATACTTAATTCAGCACTGAACCCAAATCACCCTCGAGTGCTTACTCTCCCCCAAACATCTTTCAGGTTCAACTGGATCCTTCTGGGATGTTCTTGGCCACCAGCTGCTCAGACAAGAGCATCTGTGTTTTTGATTATGAGACAGGAGAGTGTGTGGCAACATTATTTGGGCATTCTGGTGACTTTTTTTTTTTTGTGTATCTTGAGTATATTTTTTTTTTGAAACTTTACAATCTTTGGATGTAAATGTCCATCTCTTTCATTACAGAAACTGTGACTAGTATGAAGTTCAGTCCAGACTGCAAGCATCTAATCACCGTCTGTGGGGATAGGTATGCATCCCACTGCATCTCTTCTGGTTCTCTCTTTCTCTATCTGGTTACTTGGTGAGGTGGTGATGGCACTTGCAGTGATTATGTTGGGTTGCAGAATGTAAATGATTGTTGATTTACTATAATTAATTCGTCTTTAATGTCTATGTAAGTACATTTATAGGATCTCCAGGTATTAATACTGTATGTTTAAAAACATTTCATAGATCAAAAAGATGTCAAAAAGATGTTTTGGTGTTCATCCAAACACCATCATGAAAATATATAAATAATAAAAAAAAAAAACAACCCACATATAAAGAAGCCTCAGGATGAGCACAACATAAGATGTGCTACTTTAAGATGTGTGTGCCGGAACTAAACACTGAAATGTCTTATTAACTTTCTTTTAATAATCCAGTGATTTATTTTGTTAAATGTTTTAAAACCATTAATTCCTTTCGTTTCGTTTTTGTAAATATACAGTGTAATGCAGTATTTAAGCATTAAGAAATAAATGGAGAGAACAGAGTAGTAATACAATATATTGGACTCACTTAATGCAAAGGATCAGTGTTGAATAAGTTTCTTGTCTGTGGGGTGATTGGTGTATGTGATGTGTGTATGTGTTAGCTGTGTGTTTGTGTGGCGGCTGTGCTTTCAAATGACAGACTCAATGCGGAAGAAACTGGCAGAAAGGAAACTGAGAAGAGGACTGAGGAACATGAACAGAGTCACCAGCAAACAGCAAGCCATTCGGTACAACTTGCTATAACTTAGGAATTTAGTACATTCCTATTTAAATTCTGCTAGTCACTGATTAAGTAACTCATAGATTTGTGGATTTTGGATCTTATGATATTTTGGACCTTGTTTATTTATTTAAGAACATAACATTAAGCTGGTTACAGAGCAATTGTATTTTTTTGCCATTTTCTCATAAAGGAGAGAAACCTACATCACTGTACCATGCAGCGGGGTGGCTCAGCCAAAAGAGGGAAAAGTAAGAAGCTTGTTGGAGGAAAATGAGGATGTTGAGGAAGATCCCAAGACTCCAGTCAGGCTAGACACTGCTGTAGGTTAGTGGATCCAAATTTTATTTTAAAGCTGCTGATCATTTTATTGCAATTTTGCCTAATGTAATGTTTTTATTGATTTATCAGTTTCACTAGGTTATCAATAGGTCTTTTAATTGTTCTACACAAGGTTAGGCATGGCTTAATATTAAAGTTGAATATTAAGTTAAGTTATAATTAGTTTTTAATTTTTTTTTTAGATAGCGTCAGATTTGTATTGATTAAGTGTGTTTGTTTACTTTAGGGAGTTTGGATATTATAATGCCACAGACCAATGGCCGACTCCCTATGTGGGCCCGCAGACTGGTATGTTCCTTAAACCTTTGGTGGATAAATATTTATGAAAAGGAAATACTATAGCAGAGCAGACTGATATATACAGGGGTTGGACAATGAAACTGAAAGACCTGTCATTTTAGTGTGGGAGGTTTCATGGCTAAATTGGACCAGCCTGGTGGCCAATCTTCAT
>JAOVYV010000050.1:15938147-15955865 GCA_025674545.1 Hassar affinis
TGTGTGTGTGTGTTTAATACAGTGTGTGTGTGTTTAATACAGTGTGTGTGTGTGTGTGTGTGTGTGTATACACTAAATCTGATCATTTTAAGAAGTCTACAAATAGTCTTTATACATTTTCCAGTTGTATAATATTTTAAAGGTGCAGTGTATGTCCTAGATATGTGTCCAGTATGTGGTCATAATGAGAATGTAATTTGTTATTTTTTAGTTTCGCTGGTGCCTCTGGATAATACATGTGACATTGCTGATGTACTCGTTTATATAATTTCAGATCTGGATCATGGAATGTAATGTGAATATTGTCAGGATCTCAAAATAATATCTTGTAATATGAACCTAGCCAGACAGTTCTAAAAAGCTGTGCACATTCTATACATATAACCAGTAATCAGTAATATGTTCATAGTCAATAAATTAGTGTTGAACTTAGTGCAGACATAGTAGTCTCATTAATTATATGTTAATCTGTAATCAGTTGTCACAGCTGGAAGGCAGTACATGAGAGCAGCAACTAATAATAATGTAATGATTTTTTTCAGGAGTGCTATGCACACTGGTCCCAAAACAGTCAGTCAAGCTATATAATAGAGTGCATATTACAGTGATTATATTACAAAAAATCAGTATGATGGCTTTATCACTAATAATACACTTCAGTGTACACATATATGTATATTAAACAAGAAAAGGGGTGGTGGTTTTGCAACAGTATACAGGTGCTTGCAAAACCAGGTGAAAAAAATATGATTGAAGCTGCTGAGTGAATGAACCTGGACCACACGACAATGGCATCACCAAGCAGTGTTCATTGACAGGCCGTAGTGCTTGGAATGAAATGTAGACCCTGGAATAAATGCGTCTACCCAGGTCTACATTTCATGCCAAACGGGTGGGTGATACTCCTTATTTGCACTTATGCACTCTAATGCATAAAACAAGCCTAATGCAAACAGTTACAAGGACATATCTACTTAATTGAAAGACCAAGCTTGCTGAGTTTTCAGTCTTCCGCAGTGGTTTAAGAGTGCAAAGTGGTAGCCCAGCCAGAAGAGACATACTAGTTGAGACATGAGGAAGTATGTTCTTCCTTATATTGTACAAAGCAAAACCTGCAAGATCAAGAGCTTGTTGCATATGTGGCAGACTCTGAAGATAATGGCAAATAATGAAGCTTGATGGTGATGTGTTGGATCAAGGCATTTGACAAGATGAAAAGGATTTTTTTGAGCTGTAGTAGCTGCTCTTGAAACCAGACTGGTGTGGAAGGAAAGTCTGATCAGCTGTGAGAGGAAAGTTTTGTTATGAATGTGGTTGAGTACAGAGAGAGTGGGGGGGCATGGCATGTAGGAGATATAAGGGGTCACTGGAGATTTGGTGGACCAGCTGGTGAGGAGACACAGGTCAGTGGCACCAAAGGGGTAGAAAAAACATAATGTTGTGATTTGGGTAGTAGGATGTATATTTAGTGACATTATATTCATTCATTTATCTTTAATAATTACAGGAGGCCAGTCCATTGCAGGGTGCCATGAACAAGGTACCATTAGAGGCAGTTTTATTGTAGACAGTTGACCTCCTGTCATGTTTTGGGAGATAGGAGAAAAAATGCAATGTTTTTTAAGCAGGTGTGAAAAAATGAACTGAATTTGGCTGAACTCTTCCATGAACACTTCTGGCCAGAGTTCTCTGGACAGTAGATTCTTAGTTTACAGCATTTTTTCACAACTGCCTAAAACTTTTGCACAGTACTGTAAATTTTAGATTCATTGAATGCCAAGAGACATATTACAAGAATTTTTTCCATTTCGATAGATTTCTGATTTTCATGAACTGTAAGGCATAATGATCAAAATTAACACAAAAATGCTAGAAATATGTCTATTTCTATGTCTAAATAATATAAAATATGGCTATAAAAACTCCACTGTTGAGCAGCAAACTGGTGTCCAGGGAGTGTTAAGAACCTCTTGATGCAGGATCCTCGACAGGCTGGCAGCTGTGCATAGGCCTATTTCGGCCACCCTAACCAAAGCTCATAAAGAGAAGCATCTGCAGTGGGATCAGAAATACATGAAAACTAATTTTCAAACAGTTTCATTCAGTGACAAATGTCAAAATAACAGATTTGTGTTTGAAATTATATGTTGTTATGATCCATTGAATGATTTCAAAAACTGCATTCTGCGTAATGATTTGGAACAACATATATTGTGTTCTTGTAATGATACCACATGCAGTTCATGAAAAGATCAAAAGTCAGGAAGTTCAAAAGCACAGAGCATGGAATGATGAGATGGAGAACAAGGGGGCAAAACTATAACCAAAGTAGTCCAAAGCTCAGAAGTAGTCCAAACGAGGAGACAAAAGGGCAGATGAACACCACACTCTGGTGACAACAGACTAGGAGAGACAAAGACTAGTGAAAGAGGGGCTAGTAAAGTGCAAGGAATATTTACACTGTGAGAGAAACTAAGCGAAAGAATGAACTTTTGCAGATGGCAGATGCAAGGCATGAAGGAATCGTGAGGAAGCTTGAAATAGTAGTGTTGATCCACACTGGGGAGAGCTGGAGTTGTCATTTTATCTCCCCAGCACGTGCTAAACGAGAGTTGCAAAATGGCCGCCAGTGGCATGTGCTGGACAAACAAGTCTGATCGAAGGAGGCCCCAACTCGTGTCCTAAAGGATTTACTGTTAATGTTTTGCTCCCAGATACCACACCTTCAAAGGTCTTGTGGAATCCATGACTGGACATGATGCACAAGGGGACCTATATTAGGCGGGTGGTTTTAATGTTATGGCTGATCAGTGTAGTTAAAGGTATATTTGAATTAAGTATAGCATAATACAGCCCTATTGCATTCCATTTTTATGCACTGTACCAGAGTTTCCCTGTATCTTTATTGTACTAATGTGTATGAAATTATAATAGCAAGTTTGCTATAATAGCAAATCTGTCTTCAAAATTAAAGTTCAAATTCTTTCTTGATCTTGATCATCCTAGGGCAGATGGGTTCAAATGTGGAAGTGACAGCACCAAGGCTATCTTCAGGTAGGACATAGAAAGACTAAAATGGGCCTATTTAAAAATGCCAACTGAAAAAAGCCTGATACTCATGATAAATTTTGAGTTGTATCACATGATTGCTTTTGTAATTCATTCTTAGTTAAACTCTGCTCTAGTTTCTTTAAGTTAAAATCTTAACAATTGTCCTTCAAGATATGTTTTACACATTTTAATAAGATGTAAGTTTTAGGACAATCAATGGAACCTCAGATGAAAATGTGGCACTGATTCCAAGTGTTAAAATTTCTTTTAGATTGTTTGAAATAATTGGAAAACATTTTGGTATGTGACACAGCCTAATTTTTCTGCCATCATTTGACTCTTTTACATTGTGTTAAGCTAGAATCTGATGCAGTATCTATCTATCTAGCAGTCTAGCATAAGAATCCATGTACAGTGTAATAAGTGTAAAATATTTGAAAATGCTGTTATAAAGAATATAATGGGTTAAAAGCAATGACCTTTTGGATATATTCTATACAATATACCATATATTGTATTTGTAAAACTCAAATAATAAAAATAAAAAAGCTTGAAGCTCTCAATTGTCTATCCCCTCTAAAACAGACCCTTTTTCCTATATGACCATACTATTTTCTTACCATAAATCATGTGTGATTACTCAGTATCAAATATGATGAGACAAGAAAAGTAAGAGGATGCAGTGCAGAAATGACAAAGGCTGAAGTCCCATTTGTGCTTGTCTGTGGCTCACTCCAAGTTGAATCATACACTTAGCAGTTTCTATGGCAACAGCAGAACCAGAATGCATTGAGTCATTTTAAAAGGTCTGTGTAGCCTCAAACCAGAGAGGGAGGGCCTGATGGATATGGGATCACAACAGTCTTATTAAACATGAATGCACAAAACCTGATCCACTTATATATGTCTTAATTAATCAATAAATGTTTTTACAATTTTTGTACATGTAAATGTTCACGAATCAAATGCCAAGAAACAAAGTATTCAAAAAATGAAAAAAAGTACTTTCAGCTGTACACTTAAAATTGGAAAGTGCAGAACAGGACAATTATGTTTGTAGTCAGGTATTTAGAATTTCTGTGTAGGCTGGTTCTGATCAATGCAAGACTGTGTCTCAAAACTATAACTGACACTCCCCTTAATTTTGCTTTGTCATGAAGCAGACAGACAGAGTGCAGGTTTTCTGGTTTTAGTAAATAAAAGTGTAGCACACCCAATGTCTAGGAAATACTCAGTGGCAGGCAAATGGTCAAGAAGTTGACAAGCAGGAATAAACTAATATAATATTAATTCACTAAACATGAAGCAGGCTATGCCCAAACACTAATCAGTATAAGCAGATAAGGTATTGGAATCATTATAGATAGTTGTGTCTGGAGTGAGACTAACATGACACTGTGTGATACATTTGTGATCTAAGTAGTTGTAGTATGCAGCTTTGGGAGTTGCAGTCCTGGGCATGGCATGCATACTTAATCATTAAAAGAATTTCTTAAAAATATCAACATCAATCATGGAGAGAAGCAAATATCCATAGATATCCTTTTTAGGGGTATACTTTGATGAAGCTTGGGTTATGAGGATTGCTCTTTCTTAATTTGTCATGTAGACACATTTCTTTTGAATGGGTAAAATGTTTGTTAGTGACATTATTATCCATATTGGTAGTGCATAAAATAATGGTATGTAATCACTGCAGTAGTGATTAACCAAGATATGCTTGCTTCAATTGACTTTAGTCCAGATGGAAATTACCTGGCAGCTGGCTCTGCAGATGGAGGTGTGTACATCTGGAACATTAGCAGAGGCAACCTAGAAACACGGCTACCAGACACGCACAGGTATGCAGAATCCCATTAGTAGCTTAAAATAACTTAGTTTTCTTGTTTTATTAATAAAAAGAGAACAGAAATTGAGAGAATTAATATTGTGTTTTATTTGTACACTAAATACAGCTTGAAGTGAATTGCCATTCAACATGAACATTTACATTAACATTTATATATTTATATATAAATATATTTATAACAATAACATTAATATATTTTGAAATTGCATAATATCACCTTGCCAGTGGGGTATATTTCAGCTAAACAACTTGGTTGTTAATACTGAGTTTTTCTGAGATATTGTTGATTTGAATCGAATATGCTATGAAAAAAGGGCCAGATATATCCAGGTTTCATTATAGATGTAAACTGAAGAAGATATTTTAACCGTCACTGTGCATTACAGTGTTTGCCATTGCCTCTTTTACGCTAATCCTGCTATTTATGCCTTTATAAGCATCAACCATATTACCCTTTATTTACCTTTTTGGACTGTCCATGACATAATTTTCCATAAGAAATATTTGCATGGCTTTATTGTTTGTGACTTACCTTGATTATTCCAAATCATTGACTTTAACAAGGCTTCACTGTGTTTTTCAGAACCTCAGTTAATGCAGTGGCTTGGTCCATGTCAGGCGAGTATGTGGTGAGTGTCGATAAAAGCCGATGTGCCATTCTGTGGAGTGACATCTGAAGCTGGATTTAAGTGATCATCAGGGTCATCAACATCCACACATCAAAGTTCAAGTGAGAAACAGCATGTTCCATGTAAGATGTAAGATTTTGTATAGTATATATATTTTGTAATGTATATGTTAATATTGTGCAGTAAAAAGATTAATAATTTAGAGTGTATATCAGTACCTGATTTGTGCTGCAGTGCTTCTTCAACCACTCTGAGGGGTTGTTTGTTTTTCCTAACCACATGAATATACATTCTCGCTTGTTTCAGATATCCAGTGAAGTTTTTTTTCCCAGTTGTAGTGTTTTTCATGTTTTATATACCATCTGCTAGATAAATAAATTTCTAATTTTTTGTACCATTACCAAACCCTATTTTGTCATATTTTAACAATACATTTGCATTGTGCACTTCTGGGAGCCACTTTAGAGGATACATTAGCATGAATCAGAGTGTCAGCAAGATTTTGCACAGTATATTCCTCTGGGGTGTGAGGTTAGGCTCTGTGGTATACTGAATGGATGGAAGTTTTTTTTTTTTTTTAACAGTTCTGAAGGCAGCCACTTGCATATAATTGCTCCCCACTGTACTGACTTCTGCACTTTGTATTTCTGAGATTTTTAAAAGTATGTTTTAGTAATGATAAGTACTGCAAACAATGTGACTTAATAAGCTTTATTAGACACTGATGAAACAAACACAGCACCATTGAAACAAACATACCTTTTAACATATGAGTTATAACAGAAAATTTTATTTATTATCTGTACTAATGACTTTATAAAGCTTGAACTGTGGAGATAAAGCTGTGCTGAAATTGATAGAGCTTGGCTATAGGTTTGCTCACAATGTTGTACATTGTAGCATCCTTTGTGAAAGTGCATTTGCAGTGCAATTGCTTATTAATGGACCTTTATAGCCTCTTTCAGTTTTAACAAGATTATATATAAATTAAAATTCTTATTGCAGTATTTTAAATACTGAATGTCTGTGCTGAGGTTGATTCCTATAAGTCAGTTTACTATGTTGCAGTGAACCTTTGTGCTGGTAGTAAATGTTTAGATTGAACTGTGCTTCTCTGTCAGTGCCTGCAGTGTAATGGTGAGCAGACCATGTATCTTATTTAGCAGTAGTTATCACCCACTCAATACTACTGGTGCACATATCCCTTCATTTTGAAAGAGGAGACAGGGAGAGGGAGGTAGAGTGTCTGTGTGTGTTTATGTGTTTGTGCATGTGTAAGGGAGAGAGCGTTGCGTATGCATGTGACAGAGGCAGAGAGCGGAAGGGAGCGTGGGAGGGAGATGGAGATGTAACAAAAGCAGCAGCACCACCTCACATTGGACCTCAAATGGAAGATTCTTAAATCTCAGGATTTCTGATGCAGGTTTTTTTTTCCCCAAATATATTTAATTTGAGGAATGCCTGATTGAATAGCAACATAACGGGAAGCAGCCAAGCAGAACTGGTAATCTCCTGCTTTTGCGTCCTTTGAGAGAGAGAACCTTTTTGACAGTCCAAAACGGAGATGCTTCTATAATTAAATTCAGCTGGAGAGTGTTTTTTAACAGCAGGAAGCATCTACATGACAGAGGCTTTATCATCCTGCCTGTGTACATAAGTGAATTGTCCTTTTTGTTCCTTCTCAGCTCCTTCATCTTTTTTTATTTCTCAATTTCCTTTTCTGCAAGTTCAAAATAGAACAGCACACAAATTATCATCATGGGTGATAAAGGAACAAGGTAAGAAAGGAATTTTATCACATGCTGAAAGGGAAACCACACATGTGGCAGTGTATTACATAACTGTTCTATGCCTCATTTATTTTTCTTGATGAATGTTATTTATTTCTTTATATAAATGTATATATTATATATATATGTCTGTTATCAAACTACAATATTTTTCATCTGTGGCCAGTGTAATTTTTAGATCTGGTCATAGAAGCTAAAGATGTCTGTTTAATCTTTGCAAATTTATGGACAAACACCATTGAAAATAACCCATATACCTGCCTTATTTCTTCAGAATCATTTTTCAAATTATATTATTTACTGGGGTATATATATATATATATATGTGTGTGGAAATGTAATGCAGTTTCCCCATTTTCCATTTGTTCATTTTGTTCTTTTTTTGTTCCATCTGTGGAGGTTTTTCTAGTCAATGTATCATGCTGTGTTTTGATGCAGCTAGTCACTACATGACTATTGACATTTCACTTATAGCATGGTACCATATCAACACAGTTCTAAATTACTTGAGCCTCTTTGAAGAGGAAGTAAGCTATATGCCATATCTGTGCTCTCAGCAGGATAATGAGGTAATTATCCTTTTACAGTAATAGCAAAGAGCTCTGCTATAATTGTATAGTACACAGTGAAATATTAGCAACAGCTGGAAAGGAATCCTCCAGTGACCTGTGATGGATCCTTCTGTCAGAAAACCATTTGGTTGTTAAATGTCTTCCTGAATACAAATACATAGTGGCCAAACACATGGTAGGGAGATGCATTTTTCCCACAGCCATTTTATTTACATCTATTGATTTATTTTTTAAGTCAATTTTTATGTGCCTTGTATGATTTGCCTGTTTTCAATGCAAACATCCATTCTAATGGGTGGCCATAATACTATTTCTACAGGCAATATATGTCTAAAACATTATCTAGATTTTTATCTTGTTTGTAAGGCTTACACTTTTGCCAAGTTTGGTTTGTCCAGAGCAGTGTGTATTTGTACGGAGCTGATTATATGTGGTTTTATGGTTCTAAAAGTGATAATGAATGAAGTAAATGGAAGTCATGGAGAGATTTTTTTATGTCATGGATATATTTTATCATGAAGGAAAGTAAGTGAGTCTATATTGCTATGTATTGATGCACACAGGAAGCTCTTTTTGCATAGTTTAGAATAGGGATTATCAAACATTTTCAGGCAAGGACCCATTCAAATGTAATATCACAACAGACTTATTTTATGAAAATAATCAACATTTTGTTAGGTACATTAGCTGAATTTTTACCATTATATTTCTCTACTTACTGAAACCTTTAGAGATTTTTATCCTCATACTTTCCTCACACAGAGCCAAAACCACTTAGCCTGAGTGAAAGGAAATGCTTTAAAATACATTGTGTCATATTTCCTTGTTTTATGTAAATTGTTGTAACAGTGTTATATTGTTATGTTATAACATTGACATTATTTATGCTTCTTTTTAAATGACTGGTTTACTAAAGTTTGCATTAAGCCTTTAAGATATAGTGGAACTAGCAAATTATAGCTTTCCCAAACCACAGACTAAAAGAAACTTATTCCGGGGCACCATTTTTCCTTTTTATTACCTGGGAAACCAAGAATTAAACAGTTTAATTTAAACCAGTCACCATCTGATATCAACAATTTCAATCTTATATCTGAACTTGCGGCTCTATTTCTGTCAGGGATTACTCAAGTTATAATAAAATGTATGTGTAATATATGTAATAAAATGTATGCAAATCTGAAGGAAAGGTTGAATGATTACTAAGCACAATAACAGCTAGTTTAATGAATTACTCAGACCAAAAAAAAGAATAGCTTAGGGAAGGTGATATGAACTAATTTGCAAAAGAGCTATACAAAGCTAAACTAATCTAAATTTAAATTGAAAAACAGTAGTAGGTAGGGGAAGTAGGTAGTTATTGACGACATTGAGACTACTATTTGACTACTACATCTTTTTCCGGTTCTGGTTGAGAGTACGTAGAGCGTGTTTGTGCTGCCTCTTCTCACCGGCCTCATTGCTTCACTTCATTGTATTTTTTTTCCCTCCTGTCCTGAATTTTGAATTTTTGGATTTTTCACACAACTCGTCGTTGTGATACATCTTTGCAGAGTTGACACCCGAGTAGCCTTATTGCTTACTTACTACCCCTGAACCCTCTCCCTCTCTCCCGTACCCCATTGACTTCAACCGCGGTAAGTAAGTCTCAACTTCTTGCTAAGTTGTTGTCAGTAAAATTGTGTGTGCTGTGTAGTTTTAGTTACTCTCCTGCACTTACTATTTGGGTTATGAGACTTCCGGGAAGGCTAATGTGGTGAGTAGTTTGGAGCTTGTGCTATGTCGTGGTTTTTTCCGGACTCAAGAAATATTCTTCCCTGGTATCTGTCAGACCCTCTGTTTCTGGATCTGTTCTATTTGTTGCTGGTCTGTGTGGATTTGCTTGCTTTCTGCTATGTTCAGACGCGCCTTGACCTGTCCACATTCAATTTATGTCGTTCTGTTGGAATTGTGCACCGTCCCAGATACATCCATCGGTCCATACGCTGCCTGACTGCACACTACTCATTAAACTACTGACTGTCCCATTCCTGTCATCTGGACTCACAAACGGACTGTTAACCATCATAAACACGCCAGAGGAATAAACTTTGGTCATCCTCGCCCTCTTGGAAAAACGGAAAATCTCACGTCTCCTAGGATGCTTTCTGCTTCTCCCTCCAGAATAGGTCTTCTGAACTCTCACGCCATTACTAACAAGGCATTGCTCATCTATGACCTGATCGCCCATAAAAAACTGGACATGCTTCTGTTAACTGTTCAGTTTTCCAGGAGAGTTTTATGGTCAAAGAGTTGACTTTTCACAACATCACAACATTTGAATATTTAGCTCTTAAGGTCATCACTCCTGCTCCTTTACTGCTGCTGTTAATCTATCATCCTCCCAAATCTCCTGCTCATTTTGTATCTGAGTTAATTGAATTACTCACTGTAGCCTCTGTCACTTGTTCTGCCATCATGTTATTAGGTGACTTTAATATTCATGTTGACACCACATGTGCATTGTCTGCAGAACTCATGAATATATTTGAATGTTTTGGGCTTACACAGCATGTTGATTTTCCCACACACCATCATGGACACATACTTGATCTGCTCTGTGCATCTGGACTCCTAGACATTTCAGTTTCTGGTTCTGCTGTTGGTTTTACAGATCATAAGCTTATTGAATGTTGTTTTAGTTTGCCCTCTCCTAAATCTCTCACTAAATCAACTATCTCTTTTCGTAACCTCAACTCCATTGACTCTCAGGCTTTCTCTCACTCTCTTCAGTCATCTCTCTCAGACATCTCCAAGCTGTCCTCACCTGATGATATTCTCACACTCTACAATACTACTAAGATTAGACAAGTCCCTGCTACTCACTCCTCTCCATGGTTCACCCCTGAGCTCAGATCTATTAAGGCCAAAGTTAGGCGTCTTGAGCGTCTTCACAAAAAGACTGGACTTACTGTTCATCTCTTGCTCTTCAATGAACAGGTCTCCAAGTATAAGAATGCTTTAAATGCTGCTCACTCTTCCTACTACTCCGGTATGATAAATGGTGGCAGTCATATCCCCAAAGCCTTGTTCAACACCCTAATCACCCTATCATCTCTCCCCAGAACAGTGTCAAGCCTTTCTGGATTTCTTTCAGGATAAAATTAACAAAATTTATGATCTTTTTCCTACAGTGACTAATTCATCTCTTTCCCAAATTTCCCCTCAGAATACTAATAGGTGTCTTTCCACCTTTATCACTGTTGATCCTTGTCTGATATCATTATCAAGTCATCTTCCTCTTGCTGTCAACTCGACCCAGCTCCCTCTGCTCTTCTCAAATATGTCTCCTCTGTTATATCCTCTCCTATCTTCCACCTGATAAACCGGTGCTTCTCATTAGGCACTGTCCCCTCTTCTCTTAAAATTGCCACTGTCACACCTATACTCATGAAACCTGGTCTAGATCCATCTGTGCTATCCAATTTCAGACCTTCAAATCTTTTATTCACAGCCAAAATAATGGAAAACTTTGTCTCCATACAGCTGCAAGACTTTTTCTACAGTAATGAGCTTTATGAGCCTTTTCAGTCTGGCTTTCGGACTTTACACAGTACTGAGTCGGATCTCTTAAGAGTTGCAAATGATCTGCTGCTCTCAGCGGACTCCCGACTGTTCAGCATCCTGGTCCTCTTGGACCTTACTGCAGCGTTTGATACCATAAACCATCACATTCTTATTTCCAGATTACAGTCTATTGGTATTACTGGCCTGGTTCTTAGTTGGCTACAATCATACCTTACTAACAGACAATAGTTTATATCACTAGGCCCTCACAAATCATCCACTACACCTGTTGCTCAAGGTGTTCCCCAGGACTCTGTTGTTAGGCCCTTTCTTTTCATTCTGTACATTTCTCCAATAGGCCAGATCATCCAGAAACATGGACTTAACTTCCACTTCTATGCTGACGATATTCAGATCTACATCAGTTCTTCTTCCCCCACAGCTTCGGCCCATACATTAAGTACCTGCATTTCTGATCTCAAACTCTGGTTGCACCACAACTACCTCAAACTCAATGCTGATAAAATTGAAGTCTTGTTACTAGGTCCAAAATCACTACTTTCTGGTACCCCTATAATCACTATCAATGTTGATGGTGTTTCTATTACTTCGGCTCCTGTCATTAAAAGCCTTGGCTGTCTCTTCGACTCATCACTCACCTTTGTAGCACATATAAAGACTGTCACCAAAACTGCATCTTACCATCTGTGAAATATTGCTCGCCTTCGCCCCATCCTTAGTGAAGATGATGCCAAAGTGCTCATTCTTGCCTTCATCTTTTCCCGTCTTGATTACTGTAACTCTCTCTTTTATGGTCTCCCTGCTAAACTAATAAACCATCTTCAGTACATCCAGAACTCTGACATGAGCTTGTATCCTCATGTCTACAAAACATTCTGCACACATCACACCTGTCCTTCAGCAGTTACACTGGCTAACTGTCATCTGTAGGATTAAGTACAAAATCCTGATTCTGACCTTTAAGGCTCTACATGGTCTCACTCCTACATATCTCACTCAACTCATCCAGGTTTACTGTCTCTCTCGCACTCTTAGATCCTCTAACTCTCTTCTTCTGACTGTCCCACATACTAAACTCGCTACCATGGGTGGCAGATCTTTCAGGGCTTCTGCCCCAAAACTTTGGAACTCTTTGCCTCAATCTGTCCGTAACTGTTCTATGCTGGCTTCTTTCAAAATCCAACTTTCCTGTTTGCCTCTCATTATTCCTCCTAGATTTTTTTTCTCTTCCCCCCTCTCTTCTCCCTTTGGGTTTGTGAAAGGTGCTATATAAATGCAACTTATTATTATCATTATTAAAAACAGGACAGATAACCAAAAGAAGAGCCAAGGCTGCATATGAACAGAAGGGAGGCATTACTTGCACAGATCAAGAGTCAAAAGCACAAATGTTATCTTAGATCTTAGAAGATAAAAACACTGGCAAAATTGACTCATTCTTCAAACAATGGTGCATAGGGTAAACTATTCAGTGTTGGCTCCCAAACGGTAACACGTTCACCCTATAATCCGGAGATCATTAGTTCGAATCCGGGTGATGCTATAGCTGCCCATAGCCGGGAGCTCAGAGAGCTCAGAGAGCCATGCTCTCAGGGTGGGAGGGGCAGCATACGCTCTCTCCCATGTCAATCATAGTGACACTGTCCAGTCACGGTCATCTGTGAGCTTATGCACAAAAAAGGTGGACGAGAGCGCTTTCCTCCGACTGCGTTACACCTCTCCCAGATGTTGCAGTTCGAAAAAAAGGAGGCGGCTTGCAGCTTGTTGTGTGACATGGGGGGAAGTACTGATGTGTGGGAATTGGAGATGACTAAATTAGGGAGAAAATTGAAAAAAAATAAATAAATAAAAATATTCCGTGTGATTAGACATGAGAAGACAACAATGAGAAGCTCTGTCTGAAAGCAGGTTAAACTTTGAAGTTTCTTCTTGGCTTCTAGCAGGCTGACCTGAACTGCCTTGACCTCCTGTACTTTTCTTCCTGTTGCTCTCAACTTGACTCCTCTTGACTTGACTCTCTCTAGTGTGTGTGTGTTAGGGTTATGTAAGAAATACTTTTACATAATTTTGTCATTCTAAGCAATTTGCATTATGTTTCTTATATGTGGTAATAAAACATGACAGAGAACAAGAGAAATACAGAAAATGGAAACATAGATTATATAGGCAAAATATTATTCTATAATCCATGAATACTTCCCTAATACACTTGCTTAGAATTAATGAAACATGATTATTAGGAAAACAGGATAAACCCCATACATACAGCATTGCTCATCCTACTACATTAGTATGACCATTGAATGAGAGTAGTACATTTATTAAGAAAGTATGTCAGTTTCTACATTCTTAACCATAACATTGATTAAGTGACCGTATATAAGATATAATATATAAGCTACATGGCTTAGTGAAAAAGAAACAGGAAAAAAAATAGCAGTCCAACATCATTAACCTGATGAATCACTGTTTTTGGTAGAAGTGATATTAAGTGATATACATAGCAAAAAATGTACTTGTAAGTGTAGTAGAGTAATAGAAAAAAACAGACCCAACAATTAGGACATGCATGCTG
This sequence comes from Hassar affinis, assembly GCA_025674545.1. NCBI lineage: Eukaryota > Metazoa > Chordata > Actinopteri > Siluriformes > Doradidae > Hassar > Hassar affinis. The sequence goes on from JAOVYV010000050.1 coordinate 15,952,181, forward strand.
CTCATTCTGAGTAATTGAACAATTAACTGAAATGGGCAGGTTCAAAATAATGGCAGTGAGGACTTAAATTGGTGAATTAATTCATTCTGTGGGAGAACAGGTGTCAGTTCTGGCCCTTATTTAAGGAAGGAGTGTGGCAAATGCTACACATGTTGGTTATAGTGCCTTCTGTTGGTTATATTTCCTTCTTATATATTGGGGGAAATGGGTCATTCCAGACATTGTTCTGATGAAGAACAGTGCAGCACATTATAGGCTACTCAGGTAAAATGCGATAAAACATTTTAATAGAAAATACAAATAATAAGAAACATAATAAAAGAAAAAGAAAACTATAACACCCGATAGACCTGTGATCCTCTGTGGACCTGCCTGCCCTATATGCAAATTAATGCTGGTCAAAGTTGGATGGAAGAAATGAAAGGATGTGATTTTTAACCAGCTTCTCGAAGCACTTCATTACTACCGGGGTTAGAGCCACTGGCCGGTAGTCATTAAGGCTAGTGATATGAGAATTTTTCAGTAGCGGAACTATAGTTGATTTTAAACAGGCTGGAATGATCGTCTGTGAAAGTGACCTGTTAAAGATCTTTGTGAGAATCTCAGCAAGTTGATCAGCGCAGTCCTTCAGCACACACCTGGTGACACCACCTGTAGCCTTTTTCGGATTGATGGACTTTAGCGTGCGCCTCATCCCATCCTCATCCAGAGTTAGGGTAAAAACGCTGTTACTGCTGACCGTTGGGACATTTTCCTGCGGCTCCTCGAAGCGTGCAAAGAAGACGTTCAGCTCCTCTGCCAGTGTGGTGTCACCCTCTGTTGTCCCCCAACACTCTACTCGACATTGTAACAACTTGCACTTGCCTGGATGTAAATGTAAGTATGCCTCTCTGTTTGCTGGGAAAACTTGCTCCACATTAGCTAGCATCTCTTCAAGGCAAGGCGCGTGAACCAGCACATCAAACAAGTAAACAATGCAGCGTTTTTTGGGAATGTTGGCTAGCACGTGTTCAGCTCCTCTACCGATTCCGGCGTGATCTCAAGAGCACTGTGGAAATCTCGTCCCTAGTGCAGTGAAACACACACATTTACACACATTGGTGAAGTGAGGAAACATTAGCCTGGGGTGGTTGCACATTACCCAGGGAGCAGTTGGGGGTTAGGTGCCTTGCTCACAGGCTTCTGGTCACAAGGCTGGTTTATTAACCACAAGCCCACGGCTGCTCTATCTACTCTATCTACAGAGTATCCTCTAGCTGCACACAGTGTGTGCACTCCTCAGCTTCACAGGGATGGTGTGAGAGTGTGTTGGCATTACCATGGAGCCTGCTGGGACGGCGCTGGATGGCAAATTGAAACTCTTGGGGCACAGTGAACCACCTTGTCATTTGGCCCTCTGGCTCTTTGAATTGTTAGTGAAGCGTGGTTGGTGCCTGCAGTGCAGCCACCACAGCTAACAGTTTGCTGCAAGTAACAAAGTTAATGGCTGTAGAAAGCGATTACCTTCTCCGTTCCATCTTGGATGTGGGAAAGCACTGCTCCAATGCTCCAATCACTCCCATCGGTGTCCACTACAACCTTGTCTCCTGGCCGAGGGAACACCAACACCAGTGTTCTGCAGAGGCTCTTGCGAATGGTGGTAAACATGCACTTCGTGGCTTCATCCCTGTACCTTTTGCTGTCAGTAGATGCAGCGGGGCAGCTGCACGTACAAAGCCTGCACGAATCGGTGATAGTATGACGCCAGCCCAAGGAAGCTCCAGAGCTTGCTTGTGTCACAAGGTGTAGGCCATTTGCGCACTGCTTGCACTTTATCTGGATCGGTCTCAGCTCCAGTGTCACTGGCAACATGGAAAGTCTACTCGACATTGTAATAACTTGCACTTGCCTGGATGTAAATGTAAGTTTGCCACTCCCTCATCCCACCATCGGACCCCCAAGGTCCACAAACTACCCCTGGTGCTGCGTGTTCAGCTCTTCTGTTGCTTGGAGGAGATCGGGGCAACACCTTCTGGTAGCCCCGGGACTCCGCTGCTGCACTGCCACAGCCTGCCTTAGCCAATGACAGTTTTATGTTGCCAATAAACAATGTCTGTGCACTTCAGTCTAATATGGCCCCCATAGCAGACAAATAATCTAGGCCAAAAATGCATGACTCACCAGTAGGGGCCAACCAATAGACATGCCTCTGTAGGCTGCCTGTCAACCAAGTCTGCACTCTCACTGTCAGGAAGCACGCCAGGCTGCAAAAGTGAAACGGTAGACAGTGAAACGGTATCCAGCAACTCCTTAACTCATACTCCATTAAACTGACAACAAATTCATAATCAATAGTGGGAATTAGCTATATGCACGAGGGAGGAAGGCCTAGGGGGCTGCTTGTCCATCACTGGGCAGCCCCATTGTCATTTTGCCCACTGGCTCAGGCTCACAGCACTGTGCTGCTTGATGTCCATGCTTCCTGCAGCACAAGCACATGACTCGTGGGCTCGCTGGCTGCTCAGTGTTTCATGCTTATCTTATGCAAAACAACATGCAACTCTAGTTAAAGCGAACTTCTCCAGAAACAGCTCAATGTGCTCCACCTCTTCAGGCAGCGGAAAGCTGTACTTGCTGTTTTAGTTCCTCCTCAGTTCATGAAGTGGGCTAGTGCTAGCTCCTTCCAGCACCAAACAGAGCTGCATTGCTGTTTCCGCAGCTGACCATCTATAGAAGCTGGCCACCATGCAATGGCTCCCACACTCCTTCTCTGTAGTGCAGAATCTGGATTGCTGCTCCCTAGCCATCATCTCTCTCTCTGCTGATGTCATGCTTGCTGCAATTCTCTGCCACTGGTTTGATGGAGTTGTTGGCGCTGTGCTCAATGTTGTGTAGTCTCCCTTCACCAGGTCTCGTGGTCCACCTCGCCGCATTGGAACCATCCACCTCGATTCGGGATTCCGCTTTCTGCTGCCTCTTTTTCTGTCATTTGCTCGTAAATGCCTGGATTTCATAGGTAAGCTGCTGAAGCTCACATTCCAGACATCTCCGCTTCTGACACCAATGCGACGATGGTGCAGAGGGGTTGTAGAAAGAAGCCATTTTCCAACCTTTTTGGTCTTTTTAGAGAATGCTTTATGAGGAGACTGAAAAAACTAAACATAAAATGGCGGGAGCAGGGAGAAGATGCCAGAAAACCCTGATGCATGCTTGAAGATGGCTAGGACTCTGCCTCAAATCCTCTGAAGCAGTCAGTCTGCTCTTCACCTCATTGAGGCTGACAGTATGTTATGGGTTCCCTGTTTAGTAATACATCCATGACTTTTACTAAATGCGTGTTAAATGTCTAAAAAATTATTATTCATTGGTACGTTCAATATTTCCCACTAACTTAGGTAACACATCTAAAATAACAGTCATTAAAAAGCTAATCACAATAGGAATAAACAACTGATAGCATGGGTGACATGGTGGCTTGGTGGGTAGAACCGTTGCCTCACAGCAAAAAGGTCCCGGGTTTGATCCCCGGGTGGGGTGGTCTGGGTCATTTCTGTGTGGAGTCTGCATGTCCTCCCTGTGTCCTTATGGGTTTACACCGGGTACTCCAGTTTCCTCCCACAGTCCAAAGACATATATATACAGGGGTTAGACAATGAAACTGAAACACCTGTCATTTTAGACCACAATAATTTATTAGTATGGTGTA
>JAOVYV010000050.1:15955965-15966131 GCA_025674545.1 Hassar affinis
CAAAAGGAGGCCTTACACCATACTAATAAATTATTGTGGTCTAAAATGACAGGTGTTTCAGTTTCATTGTCTAACCCTTGTATATGTGAGTAGTTAATAGTGGGACAATTTCTAATACTCTGAAGGCCACAGTATATAATGAAAATAATGAAGAGATTATGCAATGGCACAGATAATCAGAAAAGCATGAAGAAAAGACATCTAGTGACCACCAGCTAATGTTGTTCTATGAAACTAATGTCCTCTGTTTTACATTCTATGAAACTTTATCAAATCTATTCAGGATTTGGTCCATTCTGAAGAAAGAACTTTTCCAAAAGTGACACTTATGAATTGTCTTTTCTTGAGTATTTGGAATTAAATGTGTGTTAATTCCTCTTCTGAGGAAAGAGGGGTCATCCTTGAACAGAGAGGATCAAACATCTTACAACAGAGGGTGATTGTAAGAAAATGATGAGACGAGAGGCTGGTTTTTGGAAACCTAAAGGCATATTCACAAATGTACACTGTGTGTTTCAGCTTTGAACTTGAACATGCTCTTGGCTCCGTCTCAGCTCTCTCATCACAGCTCTAGCTCTCTCCCTCTCACCTGCACTCCCATTTAAGCCTTCTGTACACACTCACACATACACACACACACACACACACACACACACACACCAATTAAGCAATTACTCAACAGGTGCAGGTGATCCAACCTTTCAGATTTGATGTGATCCACAGACCGGCAAAGGGGAAAGAGATGTCAGGAGAGTGCAAAAGATGTCCACCACAAAGTGCTGCTTTTATTTGATTAAAAGCCTGCTGGCACTGCCCTGTCCACTGGACCACTGATTCCAGTGAGGTCAGTCAGGGGGCTGGTGATGTCTGAATAATCTGGTATGAATTGACAATAACAGCCAGCCAGCCCCAAGAATTGCCTCACTTCCTTTGTGTCCCAGATACTTTACCACCACCCATCCATTTGTGCTGTGAGCCCTGCCCACCTCACAGATTTCAGGACAGCCCTTCAATGCTGTAAATGCCTTGGCCAGTCATTACTGAAAAAAAAGTCATGCAATTATGCCATCAAATGTTGCAGGAGCCCCAAAAATCCTGAACAGAAGTGTCACAAATTGATGTAAACCAAAGGTGTGGAGAAGGCTGTTTTTATGGGATACAGCAGTCAAGGGTATCTGACAATATCCCTTGGTTAAGTCCAGTGTTGAATAAGAACGAGTGCACAGTTTGTTAATTCAGGGCATGGGATAGGCATCTTTAGATTTAGACACTGTGTTGACTTCACACAACCACCTGTGAACATCCTGGCCAATAGAAGCAGGCCATGAGTTGGAAAAGTGTTTTGTCCTGTCCTAAATGTCCCACCATAGGATTACGCAAGGTGCTCTTAGGCACCAACAACTTGGTGGAAATTTCCTGTGTATGAGTGTTCTGCATCACTCTATATAGCCTATCTTTAATGATCACAAAGTATAGGAAGGATAGTGAAGCATTGCAGAAAACCTTTTGACCACTGATTACTCTCACTTGGTCAAAAGCGTGATGGAGTGTCTCATTGTGTGCCTGCTCCCCCTGTCTCTGCCTCCATGTCAGTCTGACAAGGGAGACTCCGCATACCCCTTCATCATTGCACCCATCCTATGCTGCGCTGTTACCATGCAGGACCCATCTGCTCAAATCTTTCTAATAATCTATTAAACCTGGGCCCAGGGATGCAACTACATACTTTCTGAGGAGTATGCAAACATATTATCGGAACCAGTTTTGGGGGAGTCCATGGCACTGGGGTAGAAGGGTTGGGAGCAGAAGGGAAGAGAGAAAGAGAGAGAGAAAGAAGAGACAGTGGGGGATTCATCCATCCCCAAAAATGCTGACACATGATCCTCCACCAGCAGATTGCATACCATTTTGATGTTTCTGCTGGCAGCTTGGCAAGGAAATGCTCCAGTACCACCTGCTTGATGACCTCCTTGACACCATAGTCCCACGCAAGGATCCACCTTCAACAGGTGTCATGGAGATGTAGACATAGGTCAGTGGTAGACTCTGGAGTTCTGGAGACCAGCCAACCCGCTAGATGATGGCCCGCTGGATGATGGCCCGCTGGAGGATCAGGTACTCCATCATGCTGGTGTCTGGCAGCTGATATGCAGTGAGCTGTGCCTCCTTTGACAGGAGTGGTAGAAGGCGGGCAGACCACTGATCTTATCAGCCCCAAGCCTCCGCAGCCCACTTGAAAAACTCCAGGAAGGATTTCTCTTGGGTTTCAGCAACAGTGTAAGAAAGTAATGAGATGGGAATTTTGGGGAAAACTGGTTTGGGGAAACTTAAGAAAGGTGCAGGGCTTTATTCACAAAAGTAAGCAATGCTTTTCAGCCTTGAACTTGAACTTGTTCTTGGCTCCTTCTCAGCTTTCTCATTCGCAGCTCTCCGCACACAAAGGGAATCATTTAGGGCAATTACTCAACAGGTGCAGGCGTTTACCTTTTTTGCCTCTTCTGACCTTGTCTCTTGTTACTAGCACAGTGCTTGATCACATCCCTGCTGCCACAGTGATAAACTCTGAAGATAGTAGGATTTATTTTGGAGGGTCCTGGACATAAGAAACAAAGCTTTGAAAACAATGGGGGTTTTAGTTGGTTGTCTTAAAGATGAAGGCTGATATCACTGTAAGGGATGGCTCCCCCATGGGTTAGGTTGCTTTTCATGAGTTTATTAAGATTAAAGCAAAACATAAGGCAGGGTGCTCATGGCGTAGCATGGCAAAACAAGACAAACATGGCTATGCATGGCAAAACAAGGTCAACATGGCTAAGCATGGCAAAACTTGGCTAAACAAGGTATGACTTGGCTAACTAGACATAGCACTACATAACTTAGCTCAACATGGCATAATTTGGCTTAGCATAGCATAACTTGGCTTTACATGACTAAACAAGGCATAACTAGGCTTAGCATAGCATAACTTGGCTTCACATGGCTAAACAAGGCATAACTAGGCATAGCATAGCATGATGTGGCTTTACATGGCTAAAAATAGCATAACTAGGCATAGCATAGCATGACTTGGCTTTACATGGCTACACATAACATAACTAGGCATAGCATAGCATGACTTGGCTTGACATGGCTAAACATGGTATAACTAGACATGGTATAGCATGACTTGGCTTCACATGGCTAAACAAGGCAAAACTAGGCATAGCATAGCATGACTTGGCTTTGCATGGCTAAACATGGCATAACTAGGTGTAACTAAACATAGCATAGCATCACTTGGCTTAACATGGCTAAACATGGCATAACTAGACATAGCATAGCATAACTTGGCTTCACATGGCTAAACATAGCGTAACTAGGCATAACGACATAGCATAGCGTAACTTGGCTTTACATGGCTAAACATAGCATAACTAGGCATAACTAGACATAGCATAGCGTAACTTGGCTTTACATGGCTAAACATTGCATAACTAGGCATGGCATAGCATAACTTGGCTTTACATGGCTAAACATGGCATAACTAGGCATAGCATAGCATAACTTGGCTTTACATGGCTAAACAGAAACAGAAGCTAAAGAAAGACATCATAGCAAGACAAAAAAAAAAACAAGGCAAGAATATCAACCAAAGGTCCTGAGAAGGAGCGACGTGGATACAGGCAGCAACCACCTCACAATCCCTATACAGTGATGGACTTAATATCAAAGAACATTAATCTTAGAATCATAAATCCAAAAAAATCTAAGAATTGACTGATTCTGACAAAATTGTATGTACAATTCTTAGAGGAAAATCTAGAATGGAAAACTCTAAGATGATACTGAATCTTTAATTCACCATTACAAGAACAGCAATGGTATCATTTTGGTATTCCAACATACAGCTAACTAGGTATAGGTTATTACATTTTACTTAAGCCAGTATCATTATTTATTTCTCATTAATGATTTATGGAACAAGTATTAATATTTCATGATGTTTGTCGGCTGGGTTGACATCTGTGCAGTGCTGAACCTGAAACATGGTGGATTTAAGCTACTGCCAAATGGAAACAATTCAAGTAATGAATGGAAATGTTTATATCTATGTTCTTCCTGAGCAACTGAAACAATTGCTTTGACACATTAAAAGGTACAGTTTGGCAAGAGACATGCAAAATACATACAAACAAAATTTAATAATTCATTTATCTTCCTCAACTGCTTGAACCTTTTCGGGATCATGGTTGACCAACAGGCTGGGAACTGAAGGGTCAAGTCAGGGCTACACCCTAGATGGGATGCCACACCAGACAGTTATACTAACCCATGCAAAAATATTAGTGCTGTCAAACCGTCAGTGAACACAAACATTCTGAAATTGAGCGTTATGTTACTCGTTAGGCTGCATCCTGATCACAAGGGTCCCTAAGCTGTACCCCTGCACCCTACACACTGCACAGGGTACAGAATCCCAAGGGCTCATCATAGGGTACTGGGTCAAATGGCTCTATTTGGGATGCCATCAGCAGTGGACAGCATCGGGGTTGCACCTTCATTACATTGTTTGTGTTCTACAGCACTTGGCTGTATTTAGCATGATAAATCAAACAACACTGTTCAAACTAATTTTGTATACAGAAGGAACTTTTGAAATAAATGTGATGAAATGTCTGTGAGCTCTGGGTGATGTATTTTAACTTTTTAATGTATGTTTTGGTTGTCGATTAACTTCTTTTAACTTTGTTAACTTGTGCACAGTGCTCTGATCTCTCATGATGTATGTTAAGATCTCCTAACTCGTTAGCTATCATGAACTTTGCTAAAGATTGAAAATAACAACGAAGAGAACGAAGAGTTGTAGCTCTTTTTGGGTTGCTATATTTCTGTATGCTACATCAGTTTAATGTCTACGGAGACGACAAAGGTTACAGATCTGCGTAACACATATGTGAACTCCTTTTCCCTTCCATTGCGGCTGCTTCCGGCGAAGTGATATACCCATGTTCCCTAGCTCCCTATACATTGTGCAGTTCCTTTTAAATAAAAAAATGAAAATACATCAATCATCTTTAATATTCCACTTTTATCAAATAAAGTCAAGTGAATAATGTGACAACATTCAACAGTCATTTTTTGCAAAATAGACCAGTGATAAACAGCAACATTTTCAATGGCCTTACGATGCCTACCTGCATGTACAACATGAATCAAAATGTATTTTACAACAGTGATTAACATGATTAAAACATTTTATGTGAAAGCTTTAAAAATATTAATACATTTATCTAAATTTGCTTAATTATGTACTGTTGATATTCAATAATGCCATATATTTCATATATTACAACATATAATGAAAACATCTAACAGTAGGCTAGATACACCAAATACACATAGAGCTGATTCAACTACAGAACCCAACAGAGATGCCTGTGCATTACAGGCGCTTGCTCTCAATTAAAAATTCATAGACATTTTAAAGTCACTTACTGCATGCTTCTGGGCTATTAAGACAGAGTGAAATAGAGCACTGAAAGGGCTTAAAAGCCTCTTCAAGTGTGGAACAGCTTAGGTTGGATTTCATGAAAGTTTGCTTTTTTGAGTCACGTCAAGTCCACATTAGCACATCATAAAATGTCTTTATGTCTCAGCACTTAACTGGCATGTTGCATTTTTAATTTCTGCATAGTAAACATGGTCCTCTAATTCATATTTTTTGGAATACAACATATTGCTGTACTCTTCTAAAGTGGTTATAGTCCATCTGTCTGTAGTTTCATAATCAATAAAGATGAGTAAGTGAAAGAATCACGTTTGGCAATGTCAAGGGCAGCCACAGCCAATATCTTGTAAATCTGACCTGGCAGTTTCTCAAATCAATAATTTTTAGACTTCTGTTGTTTAAATATGACTAAACCAACCTATAACAATACAAATTAATATCAAGCACTTATTGGCTTAAATATAGAGATAAATATTCTTCTTCTTTCATGACTACTTATTTTCCTCATAAAAGTTAGTTTGCAGCTATTGACTCATAAAGCCCTAATCTTAACAGTGAGCAGATAATAAATATGTTAAGAAAATCCCTCTCTTTTTTGATCTTTGAATACCATAGGATTGTCTATGTAAGTTCATTTTATAAGATGTTTTTATATCTAGCTGTTAAACTGATTAAACATCTGTTTAATAAAATCACTGAACTATTACTATATTATTGAACTATTATGATACAACATTGCAGTGTTCATCCAAACACTATCATTATTTGTAAAAGTTGGGGCAGGAAGTAACTTTGGCAAGCACTTAATGGAGACATGTCCCAACACAGGCAAGCAGACTCCTCTAGACACGACTCAATCTACACAGTTTTCAGATCATGAAGACAAGACAGGTAGTTTACAGGATATGTCAAGGAGGCCATTTATGTCAATGTGAAGTGGCCATCACTAAACTGAGAAAGGTCTGAGACATCACCAGTTCAGCCTATAATGCTACAGTAAAAACTGTACATCCTTTTTATGGATGAACCAGGTTGCTCCTCCTCACACGTGCCACTGGGAACACATCTTCTCTGTCAAGCACACTTCAGTGACACCTTCCATGACTTCTTTGTGTGCATATGAGCTTGAGAACATGACCTGTGAGATGTGAGGACAGGGACGCTCAAGTACTGGTAAGGGAACGAGTTTGCTGGCGGGTAGCGTCTTGGGGGTTTTGTGAGCTGCACAGGAAGCACATGAGGTCACAAACTTCTGAATATCCACAGGGAGGGCTTGCCACCAATATTTGGGGGTCAGTTTAAGAACAGTCCTCATGACACTGGGATGCCCTGAGCCAAGATGTGTGTGTGCCCAGGTTGTGAGGCGTGAGCGGAATTCAGGGTGAACAAACCTCTTGCTCTGGGGACATAGGTCAGTAGTCTCGGCATCTAGGTGTTCGTTAGCATGGTCTATGTCTCTGTCAAACACCCAAATGACAAGCATAGGAAGACCTCACCTTTTTCTCCTTTAACATTTAACTGATGTGCCAACAACCACGAGAGGACCAGCTTAATGTGTTCACGATGTATGACGAGATCAGAGGAGCAAACCAGGACATCATCCATGTAAAGGAATACACAGCGGCCCAGAAACCCCCAAAGCACATCATTGACGAAGGCTTGGAAGAAAGATGGTGGATTAGAGAGCCTGAATGGCATCATCAGGTACTCATAATGGCCAGATGATGTGCTAAAGTCAGTCTTCCATTCATCCCCCTCTCTAATGTGTATGAGGTTGTATATGGTCCTAAGGTCAAACTTGGAGAAGATTCGAGCCTTACAGAGTGGTTTCAGAGCAGAGGGAAATAGAGGTAGCGGAGAAGCATACTTCTTTGTGATTTTGTTGAGGGCCCTATAGTCCATGCACAGACAGAGGTTGGCGTCCTTCTTGGGAACAAAGAAGAATCCAGCACTGGCTGGGGAGTGTGAAGGGCAGATGAACTGTTGGTCCAAGGCTTCTTGTATATAATCCTCCATGTCAAGGGTTTCTGAGACCAACAGGGGGTATGGCATGGTGCGAGGAATGTTAGCACCCTCCACGAGGTCTATGGAGCAGTCATATTCGTGGTGGGCAGGTAACTTCAACCCCACTTGAGCTAGGTCGATGGGTTGGCAGGGGTACTCTAGACAGTGGATCTGACAAAAAGTGGGCCAGGAGGAGATAGTGAATGGATTCCAGGCCAAAGTTGTATTGTGTTCTTGTAGCCAGGGTTGCCCAAGTATCATGGTGGCTGTGTGGGAGGGAATTAGATAAAATGACCTGCTCTTCTTGTGGAGGTCTCCTATACACAGTTCCAGGGGCTTGGTACATTTGGAGATGAACCCTGTTCCCAGGGGGTGTCCATCTATGCCCATCAACCTAAGATACTGGGATAGAGTGGTCATGGGAATGTTCTTCTCCTTGGCTCATCTCTCATCTGAAAAAATTTCCTTTGGTCCCTGAATCCATCAGCGCCATAAAGGAAAAGCACTGATTAGACAGGTGTATCAAAACCTCAAGTTTGGTGGTGGACAGATGGGATAAGGAAACTTGGAGACTCACCTCTCGGGGGAACTCGATTGGTGGAGTTCCCCCTATTGGTGGGTTGCAGGGGTCATACAGGACAGGCCATGATGAGATGGAAATGGGAACCACAGTACAAAGAGAGGCACTCTCAGATGCGTCGCTCATGAGCCTTGAGGTTTTGTGGAGGGGGGGTCCCTCAGATGGTAACTGTAGCATCCAGACAGAACGGTGTTGACCAAGCCTGATGGCAAGAGCAATAGTCCCTTCGAAATCCAGGTCCAAGTCTCTGCATACCAACTCCCTTTGCAGATGTGAGTGTCATCCTGCCTTGAAATGAGATACTAGTGCTGCTTCATTCCAAATGCTCCCTGTAGCCAGGGTGCGAAAATCCATTGTGTACTCAGCCACGGATCTCTGTCCTTGAGTGAGGCATCGGAGGAGGTCCCCTGCAGAGCACTCCGGTCATGGGTGGTCAAAAGTGGCCTTAAAAGCAGAGATGAATATATCATAGTTAGTAACACTGGAACAACTAGCCTGCCAGCGGGAGGTTGAGATGACGTAGGCCACACAGGACTGATCATTGGTGGGGGGCCTGCTGGAAAAGAATAGGGAACATTGCAGCAAAACCTCTATCACCTGTGTTCTGTTCTGGTTTCAAGATGGGAAGTCCCAGCTCCGCAAGGCCCCCCAAGGGAGACAAGGACCTCATATGAACAGTGGTCTCTTGTCCCATCCAGAACGGTAGGTAAGCTCTCTTGCACAACACCCTGTCCCTCTTGGAGTGCTTGGAGTCCCTTGGTTATTTCTTCCAGGTGGTAATGAAGCTCTCCTAAGAATTTGCCTCGTTGTTCTAGTTGGAAGGCTGGCGGCTTGGGTGATGTCGTCTCCATGTGTGTGGCAGGAGACACGGATGTAAGTGAAGCCCACAGAGCATTTATTGGAACAACAAACGAGAGGGAAAGAAGATGGTAGGCTGGTAGAGGAATGCAAATGGGAATAGTAGGATACGGTAGAGGTGGCAGGCAGGGAGGGAAGATGTTGGATGGGGATGCTAGCACGGTGGAACTCCAGAGGCTGGAAGGTCTGTGAGGTGGCTCTGGGGGGTGGGAGTGAGATGAATAGGGGGGGGACTAAGCCAAGGTCTAGCCTCTGAAAAACTGAGCAAATACAGAGATAAAGAGAGGAAAAAAGAGAACAAGAGAATGACAAAGGGTAGAGAAGAGAATGAGAGTGGAAGAGAGAGTAAGATATAGAGGAGAAGGGTGAGAGCAGAAAAAACTGTGGGAACAAAGTAGATAAGAAGAGAGTGAGATAGATAGAGAGAGAATGTGTGAGTGTGTGTGTACGTTGTGTGTGTGTGTGTCAGAGAGAGTGTTGAGAGAAGACAAGAAAGCACGGGGGGAAATAAACACAAAATAGCGAATGAAAATGAAATGAACGGAATGAAAAGATAGGGGGAGTAATGATCTAAATAAAGAAAAAAGGAAAGGAAATAAAGTGAAGAGCCAGGCAGAGAACTGAAAAGCCAATAGGAAAAAGAACAGAGACAGGAGAACCGAAAAAAGAGGTAAACAGAGGGGAAAGGAACAAGATAAGTTAGATAACGATAGTTAAGCCTGGAAGCAAGATAAGGTGCTGGGTAGAGAAAACTCAGAAGGTGCATCACACAGAATGATTCAGTATACATAGGGAGAGAGAAGTGGAGATAATGTGAAACAGGTTAAGTTGATCAGAAAGACAGGGAAGAGGACCTGGTAAGAGCTTTGGAGCTGGCCTGAGAAGGCCTGACAATATTCTGTGTTCACTCCCTTAACTGGAAATTCCTTAGACTCAGACAGGCAAATTTTGACTTAAATTTACTTTAATTCAACCAGCAATTTTATTTTTGACCGGAAACAACACAGACATCTCCGAGGAGATAATACGATGATGTACAAGAGGCATCATTGTGGAAAAAAATATTTCTCAGCTTTTATTCATATTTAAACAAAAAGTGGCATGTCCAAAATTATTCATACCCTTTGCAAACTGTCACAGTCTATGGGAAAATCCAAATTTCTATACCATTCCAAATAGTCCAAGCTGTTTTAAAGCATCCTAATTACCCTGATTCATTGGGAACAGCTGTTTTAA
>JAOVYV010000050.1:15979812-15994659 GCA_025674545.1 Hassar affinis
TTTCATGCTATTGTCTCTGTTTAGTGACATTGTGGCTCCAAGTGCAACATTCTGTAAGGTATATACTCTCACTCCCTTTCTTGCCAACAACCGAGAAAAGCGTGGCTTAGCTTTAGATGGAAAGCTCAAACATGAAGACACAAATTTAGCCTCCAGCACTCTGTGAGTACCCTTAATATAAGAAGTTAATAGTAGTGTTACTTGTAGTAATTGTCAACAGTTGCAATGTTCTCTTTCAATACTGGCTTCATTGTTTTATCCTGAAGGTTACGAGAAGGAGCCAGTAAAGAAATATTGGGTATCATTGTGTCTTATAAGGTCAAAGTGAAACTGGTGGTGTCTCGTGGTGGGTAAGTTTTAACCTCTGTTCAGTGAATAGAAAGTAAGTTAAAGTGATTTAACTTTTCTTTTGATCTGTCTAGCTACTATATGATTCTTGTGCTTCTAGGTGATATTAATATGTATACTGTATATTACTAAAATACATAAAAGTAAGGTAATTACTATGTTTTAAAACAATATTTATATAATCAGACTTGTATTCCACTGTTATAAGAAACCAGGAAGTAACTACAGTTTACCTATAGCCATGTGTAGCCCTGAAAACTACCTACAGCTTCAGAACAACTTTGCTTGCCCAATTAATGTCAATGCAATATTTAAAGAACTAGAGCTGTCACGTGATTAAACATTTTAATTGTTAATTGCACAATAAAAAATTTTAATCGCTCGTTAATACAGCTAAGTGACCCTTGCGATAGGAATGCAGCCTAAAACGAGTAACATAATGGTCAATTTGAGAATGTTTGTGTTCACTGATGGTGCTACTTGTTTGCGTAAGTTAACAAATTTTTAATTGTGGTCAATTATTTATTGTGATAGTGTGTTTGTTAACATATTAACATGTACGAACCCCATTTCCAGAAATGTTGGAACACTTTCTTAAACTGTTATAAAAACTGAAATCTCTAGTTTGTTAATTCACTTGGCTTTCACAGCCGCCATATGTGACATTTTCTGCATTGGTGGTAATTTGCTTGCAGGTTTCTACATTTGTTTATATTAAATTTGCCATTGAAAACACTGAAAATCTTTTCAATTCAACTTTATGTCTAAAGCAATGGACATTATGGTCTCAAAGCAGCTTTACAAAGACAAGAAATTAGGACATGGCTTATAGGTTTGAGCAAGCCGGTGGCAATGGTGGCAAAGAAAAACTCCCTCATGATAAGAGGAAGAAACCTTGAGAGGAACCAGACTCAAGAGGGAACTCATCCACTGGATAGTGCAGTAACAAATAATCCCTTCTATAACTGAGTGCTATATAGTCAAAAAACAAAACTGTAACATTAACCAGTAAACTGATTAAAATTTTCACAAAGTCCACACTGTTGAAGATATAAACTGCTCGCTGATGGAGATTTAACTGATTAAGTGCAAAACTGTTCATGGCAGCTAGTCTTAGCCCTCTTTTCTTTCTTTGACATTTTGTCTGTTATATAAAGGTTCAAGCGAATTAACAATGAACACATTTCAGTTTTTGTAGCATTTTGCCCCAGCTTTTCTGGAAATGGGGTTTGTAGATACTTAAAAACATACAGAGCAGTACAAAAGATGTTATGTGCAGCAATGAATGAGAAAATGTGCTTGTAAACTTTCCTTGAGTCAACATCTAACTAAAATAGAGGAGCAGTACCTTTTTTTCCCCCTGAAGTGCTTGGTGGTTACTGTTGCACTTTATGCACAATCCACTTCATACCACAAAGGTGTTGACTGGCACAGGAGAACAAATAGGGCTTTTATCTCTTTCTAATAATCATTAATTTATATAAATATAAATAAAACTGTTTGTAAAGTATTAGATTTGAAATTATTTTGTAGGCCTACTTAATGCTTTCATTGCCCTATCACTTAAAATGTGCCTCTTTCAGCTGTAAATGTACATTTTTTTAAAACTATATTCAGCTGCAATATTTTTGTGCCACCCCTAATAATAATAGTAAACTGTTATTTGCAGGGTAATTGTGTCAGGTGTCACATAAATTGTGTCAAATGTGTCATATAAACTAACACAGATCAATGACATTCTATGATGCCCCTTGACTCGATACATCATGTTGCTTAGCATAATATCAACATAAATACAACTGTCCACAACAGCTTTGTAAGATCTATGGAAGCAGATGATAAATGTTGCTTTTAAATTTACAAAATGTTGCTTTTAAATTTACATTTAAAAATGCCCAGATTTAACTATTGATAGGAGCACTGTTCTGTGCATTTTCTGCAATAAGAAATATCACTTTAACCCAAGCACTTTAGAGCACATATGTGAGTTCGGAAGTTAGGGATAAACTAGGTCTGACTTCGCATCTGGGCTCTAAAGTGCTTTGGGTTGAAAGTTATTTTGCAATAATGACCAGGTCCCTCAACATTATCCTGCATATTACATGTCTACTTACTAAGGAAATCAACAATTTGACACCAAATATTGATTTTAAAACAATTTTATTGATTTATTTAACTGCTTCTATTAGATTCTATAATTGGAACTGCATCCATAGCAACATAAAATGTGTAGACGTAGGTGCATTAATTAATTAATTAGTTAATGCTCCAAACATTATTAAAATTAATATTAGAAAAATCTTCCATGATGATTTCTGATTATGTAGCAATATTCAGCCACAGTGTGTTGTGAATATGTGCAATCTGTCAGTTATACATAGCAGCAATCTGTTCTACTGCACTTTTTGTGTGTTCTGTGTGTTTTTGAGTGTATTCTGCTTTTAGAAAAAAACAGTTTCCTATGCATAATGTGTAAAGAGTGGCAGTTTGGGAACATTTGATTTGTAAAATCTGGCAAAAAGGTTAAAGGTTAGCTTTGTGTTGCTACTTTACAAGTGACTTGAAGTAATACTCTTAGTGCTACTCAGGGAGCGGATTCAGTAACACAAAACATGCTTTTATTTTCACAACTTTTCAGTGACTAAACACATGCATACATGCAGACACACATTGTGTCTGTTCTCTCCCTCTCTCCATCTCTCTTTCTGAAACACAAAAAGACACACATAAATAAACTCGAAGTAACAAGCCATAGGTGAGCCTCAAATTATGTTACCTGCTGGCTCCACCTGCTCCTCTCTTCTCCTCTTCTCCTTCTCCACTGCAGTCTGACCAATAACAAATACAATTACCAATTTACCATAGTGATGGCCAACAAAAAAAGCTAACAAAAAAGACATAATCTGATATACTTGTAAGTTGATTCACAATGTTATCCATTAAATGTATTTACTGTATTTAGTAAGTCTTTTTTGAAAAGAAATGATATGAAAGCTGGAAAAATGAAGTTGAAATGTAGAGATGTGTTACAGAGCTTGACAAAAGTAAACAAGCTTTAGCTGTAGTCTTGCTGCTAACTGGAAGAGTGAGGGATGCTGCTTTAGAATTACTCACTGAGGATCTAGACAAAGATTATGGAATGAAACAATATTAGACATGTTGGATTTTGTGTTTCTAAAAGATGTGCACTGGTGTGAAAACTCTATGTTGATGGATGATTACATTGTCAAGTCTGAGCAAAGATATAACATTCTACTTTCAACATGGCACTTCCAGATGCTGTGATAACATTCAAACTACTGGACACAGTTGGGTTGAATGTCAAAGACAAACAGCTGACACTAACTGCCTGCTCAATGCTTACTTTATCTGACATGAAATCAGTGGTTCAGAGGACTTTTGGTGAAAAACACCAAAGGAGATGATGGGCTTCACGCAAGTGAAAATAATGCATACTACACAGAATATTCTCATAGGAGAAAAAAAGGAATCACATAATCAAGGTCAGACAAAAACAGGCACAAATCCCTGTGATAGGCATGGAAAGAGATCTAAATGTGCTGTCTAAATCTAAATCCTTCAAAGTATGAATCTCTGGGGAAAAGACTATCAACACAGAAAAGAAAGTGAAATTGACAGAAGGTACAGAAGAATGCAATATCATGTTGTTTTCCAAAGATTCCTTGTCTGATACAGAAATTTTAATGGTGGAATCCAGCTGTACCTGACACAGCCTGTACTAGAACAGTGTGTAGAGAAAAATGGCTTGATGATTATGCCCAGAGACAGAAAGGAACCGAGTTAAAGAAGATGAGACATGAAGAGAATGGGAAAGTATTCATATTTATTTAAAAATGAATTAAAATACCAGCCATAATAACATAAATAGAAACTGAAGTAGTCACAGTTGATATTCTGTTGCTTTTAAGCAAAAACTCTTGGCCATTTCATATGAAAAATACACTTTATCGAGAGGAAGAGGCTCTTACTGTAACAGAGAATATAAACAAAAAGGGAAATTGTAGGGGATAACTTTATACCTTATGATTCTGAAAGCATCTGTGAATAGCCTGGTGCACAGCTTCATACAGTGAGACTACAGACAGAGTCAAACATCAGTCCGTAGACAGCAGGAGAGGCTACATGAAAACACAAGAACTGGTACAATTTGTAACAGCACCAGAAGATTTTGCTTTACACAATCTCCAGATAGTTTTGTTTGATCAAACAGAGCTCTACACTGTCAATCACAATAATAAAAGTGTTTGTGGTCAATGATGGGTCATTTATGTCAGTTAAAATAAATGAACCAAATAACTATAAAAAATATTTGATGAAGTGAAAGATGAAGGTCAAAAAAGCATAAATACAATGTGGGTTTGTACACATAAAGATGCATCTGGTGGTGTAATAGCCAAAGCTAGATAGGTTGCAGCAGGCTTTGAAGAGATGAACAGTCAGGAACTTCCCAAAGACTATCCCATCTGGGCTTCAGACTCTTTAAAAATGGTCATAGCATTTATATACCAAAAGAAATCGTAGTCCACAGATACAAAACAGCTTTTTTATTTTATATGGAAAAGAGCTACCACAAAATGTCTGCATCTGACCTCCTGCCGAATCGCAGTGTTCAGAACCCATCTAGAAGTTGAAAAAGTGTGCATATGACTTAGTAGATGCCTCTTTGTACTGGTACAATAAAGACACTATGCAGCAGTTGGCCCTGTGTCAAACGTTGACCCTGCAGTATTCTATTGGCTGAAAGACTCCTGTGAATTCACAGAATCCCTTGCTTGTCATTTGGATAATTTTCTTTGGGGTGGCTCACAAACATTTCACAATAATAATCCCTCATCTGAAAGCTTCTTTTCAAGTTGGATATGAAGTTCACAATAGTTATGTTTGAATAAACTCAGGTAAAATCTGAGTCCAGCAAAGTGGTTAGATAGAGAATCTTCATCCCGTTCTAGATGCAGTCATAGCTATGCAGCAAGGAAACATTTACAACAACTAAAATATAAATTTCAGTGTTACATCAAAAGTCACTCAGTGGTTCTGCACTTGTGTACTTGTGTCTGAGCAATGGGATGGTTATGTCTGATGTCTGAATACAGATGTGTGCATTTTTGGTATTAACTCCTCATTAAACAGTAAAAAATATGTACCCATTGACAGAGGTTGAACCAAAGTAAATCAATTTTGTTGTCATAATTGTTACCAATTGCCAATTGTATTTTCTAGCTTTGTGATTGGTAGGCTATAATGGTGGTTTTAAAAAGCAGCACACAAAAAGTTTTAAAGAGATTCAAATACAGATGCAAAATAAAGTCACTGAAATTGTACCTGTCTGTAAAGTGTTACAAAACTTTTGCAAAGGCTCTGGGATGCCATTGAACCAAATGAGCCACAAGACCTTTTGGATTTTATTCTGTGGACTGATGAGTCAAAGGTGGAAATTTTTGAAAGACATAGGCCCCATTACATCTAACACCAAATTCCACAATAAGAACTACATATCAACAGTCAAACTGGCAGTTAGTGACCTAAGGCTCAAGTGCAGTTGGCTTATGCAGCTGGACAATGATCTAAACCAGACAAGAAATTCCACCCCTGAATGATTTTAAAGAAACAAAATTCAGGTTCTGGAGTGGCCAAGTCAAAGTCCTGACTTGAGGACCTATTGAGATGCTGTGGCAAGATCTTAAATGGGTAGTTCATGCTCAAAACCCCTCATGCCCCTCCAATGTAGTCAGATTTAAACAATTCTGCAAAAAAGATTGCTCCAAAATTCCTTCACAGCAATGTAATGTCTCATCATAAGTTATCACATTATTTTGAAATCAGACAACTTTTGCATTTCATACTATGCTGTGTGTTGGGTGGTGCTGGAGCCTCTGCTGTTGCCTCGTTGGAGTGTCTGGTTTGCGGAGTTAGCTTTCACTGACTTTGAACTTGAGGTCTTTATCAAGAGCACAACAAATTGCAATAATAGCTAATTATAAGGGTTAGAAAAAAATAACAGGGGTCCTTACCAGGGCAGAGCTGCCACTAGAGTCAAAACAGGAGTGACATTAAACAGTGATATTTCAAAATATATTAAACTTAAGATTATTTGTGATAAAAATGATTTCCAATCCCCATTGGACACACTGCATACTGATATATACAACACATGCAATTGAAACACTAGAATTACTGACACACAAAGTGTGCATAAATACACAGTTCTCGGACACTGCAGATGAGGAAAATGACTTAAAGATTATGTCCAGAGACTGAAAGGAGATAAGAAAAATACAAATGAGTAAGAAACAAAGGATTAGAGTGGTATATTTGACATCTTGACTTTACTTTCTCAGCTCCAGGAAAAGACTAAGTTTGTGTTTTTCTTCACAGGCTCTTGGGAGATCTTGCCTCCAGGTACAGGAAACAGAGAGAGAGAGAGAGAATGTTGCTTGTGTGTTTGTGGTATCTGCTCCATGATAGTAGCTGACTAAAAGTAGATTTTTTTAAATAAAGTAAAATACAAAAAAAACTCAAAATACAGTAACAAACAAGCAAAGAAACAATTAACACTTATAGTAGACTTAATCATTAATTTGAAGTGCTTGTTCACATGTTGTTCATGCTGTTTTTTTCTAGTGATGTTGCAGTAGAGCTCCCCTTCACTTTAATGCATCCTAAACCAGTAGAAGAATCCATGTACAAAGATGGTGTGTTTAACTTTCATTTGAATATTTTTTAAAACTGCCTGTCTAATCTTTTAATTGAAGTAATGAGGAAAGTGTTACCTCAATAACAAACAAAATAACAAACAAAACAACAAAATCAATTTAGTCCCTGGTATTTTTATACCATTATAAATGTCAGTCCCATTTCATGCTGTTTCATGCCAACCAGAGACTCAGTCTTTATGTATGGATTACAATACGGATGTAAGGCAGTGTAAAGAAAGACAAAGGACAAAGAAAGTATAAAGCATCCTTCTCTCTTTTGTTTGTCAGTGTTTACACATTTTAGTTGTCAGAATTGATTAGTCTGATATAAAGTTAAAATAACAAAATCACTGTCTTCATCCAGGGAATTGGTTAAAAAATAAGTTAACTTGGTTAAATATTAGTGTAACAGACTCCTGCATGGATTATTTAAAGAGGCATGGTGCCTCTTTTGGCCTAGCTGAAGAAATGTATTTACCTAAATATGTAGTGTTTTACTTTTTTTTTTTTTACTTCTGCTTTAGCGTTCCCTTATACCCTGTGTTCTTTTTCTGTATAAGCACTAGAAAATGATGCACCCATTGACACAAATCTGATTGAGTTTGACACCAAGTAAGTAATTTATTTTGTCATTATAATATTTTTAAATTGCCAGTTGTATTTCCTAAATTTATGAATGTCCAGTTATGCAAAACTAATTTCAAATGATTGTTTTATTGGATTTATACACAGTTATTACTTATAGAAAATATTTGTTTGTCTTGTTTTCTATTTGTCTTTTTAAATAATTAAATTAGATCAGATTCTACTTTGTTGTCATTCTGATGCTGAACCTTGTGATGTGCACAAGCTTCCATCTTTGTCTACGTGATTACAAAATTACATTAACAGCTGTGGAGATTGTCTTTAGATAATAGTTCTAACACATAGTATCATAAGCAACACATTTTCCTGTAATAAAAGTCAGAAACAAATTTTCCCCTGTATTTAATAATTTAAGGGCATATAGGTACAGCAACACCACAAAAAAGCCTGTGTTTCTCAAAGTAGTTAACACTAACTCATCATTATAAGCATTAATGCACCACTATGCACATAAACAGGGTGTCTCAAAAGTAAGAAAACACCCATATAAAATTAAATGAGTGCTAAGGCTATCGTTACATGGCTTAGAATTTTAATCAATTCCAAGCCAATAGAGTATATATACACAGTCTAGGCATAACCTCACAAGACACACAAACACAGTGAACAATAATTAGGAGACAATAATAAAAATGGCCACCTAATCAGGGCAGAGGTGCCACTGGAGTGAAAAAGAGGAGTGAAACTCAAGATTATTTTGGGTAAAATTGTTAACCATTGCACCAAGTGTCAGTTGAACAAAAGTTAAAAATAAGACAGGTGGACAAAAGTAAAAGTAAAAAGGTAGCAGACAAACCAGAACAGTAATGTATTTTAGTAAAGTAGACAAAACTATAGACAAAGTCTAAGGCTTGGTATGATAAGTGACAGAATGGTAAAGTAAAACTTTACAAAATAACTGAGAGTCTTGGTTATTTAAAAAATGTACTGTGATATGAAGCAGACAAGTTCAATTAATAATGAGGAGAATTTGAGTGTGGACTGGTATGTGACTGGAGGTCATTTGATGAAGCTATGGGTTGAGGACCATGAAAGATATATTCAATAACTTTGTAAGTTGAAGAAATGAGTTCGACACTAGTGTCCTCTGCATGTTCACATATTCAGTATTCCAGAATTACCTGGTGAAACATTTACCAGAAAGTGACCTTTTAATATATGATGGAGCATGTTCATGTTGTAGTACATTGGTACAGAAAGCAGTGTATCTGGTAAAGTATCTTTAATTCTACATTTGTTTCTAGTGATGATGATATAATTTTTGAAGATTTTGCAAGGCAGCGACTTATTGGTGCAAAGGATGACAAAGAAGAGGATGAGGAAGGTACAGACTCACCTAAGCTGAATGATAGATAGAAGAAGACAAGAATTTATCACACCTCGATGGATCCACTGAAAACCTGTGTAGAGACAAACCAGACATCTGTGACACCCTTCAGCATACATCACTGGGGTGCAGTTGTTATGATCCTGTTTACATATGTTTTCTGCATCCTGAATGGGTATAAAAATGTAAAGTGTGGAAAACCTTGTCTCCTTAAATAAGCATTTATTAAGGTATGATTAATTCACTGGGTTTTTACAGGCTGCCTATGCAGTATTGTTGTGGTTAAGATGACCTTCAATAATAGCATGGCTTTGTGGTTATAGGCTTTTTCCTGAAAAATATAGACCATAACTTTGTGATTAAAGGTGCAGTGTGTAGGATTTAGGGGGATCTAATACAACTCCAATTCCAATGAAGTTGGTGCATTGTGTAAAACATAAATAAAAACAGAATACAATGATTTGCAAATCATTTTCTACACATATTAATCTGAATACACTACAAAGACAATATATTTAATGTTCAAAGGATAAATTTTGTTGTTTTTTGCAAATATTCACTCATTTTGAATTTAATGCCTGCAACACGTTCCAAAACAGTTGGTACAGGGGCATGTTTACCACTGTGTTACATCACCTTTCCTTTTAACAACACTCAACAAGCATTTGGGAACTGAGGACACTAATTGTTAAAGCTTTGTAGGTGGAATTCTTTCCCATTCTTGCTTGATGTACAACTTCAGTTGCTCAACAGTCCGGGGTCTCCATTGTCGTATTTTGTGCTTCATAATGCGCCACACATTTTCAATGGGAGTCAGGTCTGGACTGCAGGCAGGCCAGTCTAGTACCTGCACTCTTTTACTATGAAATCACGCTGTTGTCGTGTGTAGAATGTGGCTCGGCATTGTCTTGCTAAAATAAACAGTAACGTCCCTGAAAAAGACGTTGCTTGGATGGCAGCATATGTTGCTCCAAAACCTGTATGTACCTTTCCGTAGATAACAATCCGGACAGTCCTTTTCCTGTTTGGCCCAGAGGAAACAACGTCCATGATTTCCGAAAACAGTTTGAAATGTGGACTCATCCGACCACAGGACTCTTTTCCACTTTGCGTCAGTCTATCTCGGATGAGATTGGGCCCAAACAAGCTGGCAGCATTTCTGGGTGTTGTTGATGTATGGCTTTCACTTTGCATGGTAGAGTTTTAACTTGCACTTGTAGATGGAGCAACGAACTGTGTTCACTGACGTGTTCCTGAGCCCATGTGGTAATATCCGTTACAGAATGATGTCTGTTTTTAAGTACCGCCTGAGGGATTGAAGGCCATGGGCAGGGAGTGTTGGTTTTTGGCCTGGCCTCTTATTTGCAGAGATGTCTCCAGATTCTCTGAATCTTTTGATGATATTATGGATTGTAGATGATGAAATCCCTACATTCTTTGCAATTGCACATTGGGAAACGTTGTTCTTAAACTGTTGGACTAAACTTGCAGGTGTTTTTTGAGCATTCCTCAACTTTCCCATCAAATGAAAAATGAGTGAATATTTGGAAAAAAACAATAAAGTTTATCTGTTTGAACATTAAATATCTACGATGGATTGGCGTCCTGTCTAGGGTTGTTCGTGCCTTGCGCCCTATGCTAGGCTCTCCCGTGACCCTGAAAAGGAATAAGCGGTCAAGAAAATGAATGAATGAATGAATGAATGAACATTAAATATCTTGTCTTTATAGTGTATATCTTGTCTTTATAGTGTATTCAATTGAATATGGGTTGAAAAGGATTTGCAAATCATTATAATCTGTTTTTATTTATGTTTTACACAACGTCCCAAATTCACTGGAATTGGGGTTGTAGCAGAAATGAAATAAAGTATTCATACATATGTTTTTATTACTGTATAATAACCTGTAACTATAAATCATTATGTTTTTGGCTTAGAAAGCGCTCTTCATATGTACATGAGAGCAAGTCATCTTCCACAGAGGCTGCCTTGTTTCTCTACAATAGCCCTGAACAGAGCATATTTATGGTCATCTTCAAGTCAAGTAGCAGCTTGGCTTGAAGACAAATAAGAGGGATCAGTGTTTGCTGGAGAACCCACATTTTGAGAAATAGATGATCAATACAATTATTAAACAGAAGAAAACACAAGGGTGCATGAACACTTGAAGCTAAAAAAGACACTGGACAGGCTATGGCAGAAAACACACATAAACATAAGTGAGGCTTTTCCCAGATAGAAATTGCTATTAAGGAACAAATGTTTTCAAAGTGCCTATTTTCTGCTGGACAGGTAGTTCAGCTTACCAATCTAAATGGAATTTGTTGTTTGATGGCTTTCACAGATGTTACAGAATGATTTTTTATGTCAAAATGTATCTCTATCTGCATTCAAAATTCAAATTCAAATCCCACTGTAACAACTAGGAGGATGGGAGAGACTTAACAGTACAATGCTTTATTTTTTTTAACAACTAGAACTGTCTCTCTCTGTGCTCTTCAGCACTCTTTCATACCTTTTTTACTGCTCCTGTCCCTGTATCCCATTGCCAGATCAGTGCCTGATCAGACACTCCCTGTCACACCCACCATCTGTGGTTTGTGAAGCCCCACAGCCAGGATTGACATTCTTGAGCCTGTAGCAAAATCTCTTGTGTTAGTGCACCTAGTGTGTGGAGTTGTGCTCTCAGGTCAAGAACATACTGAATTTCATTTTTACTGTCTGAAGGTCCCACCTCCCAGTTTTCTCTCATAATGTCTCGGATGCTGCAAGATCTATGGCTGTAATTCAAATGGGGAAACACCGTGGAGGCTTGTGGGACCTCTCAGACTGCAAACCACAGGATCTCAAGGGTCTCTAAATTTTTAGCATTCTCATGAACAAACTGCGAGGTTCAATTTCACTGTGTGCAAGCACAGTGACAAAGATTTGTCAGTTACTTACTCAGGAGATTACACTGTGTGCTGAGATGTTGCATATGCAGCACTGATTACATAATCCACAAAGCACAAACTCTCACTTGGCCAAAGACATGGCAGAGCATCTTGGATGGCTATCAAGGATCCAGAACATTGCTCCGAACTCCATCACAAGGCACTGGTCCTGGGAGAGCCCAGGGTCCCGGCCAGCCCTGGATTCTTACTCGCACTGGTGGTCATGGTGCCCAGTAGACACAGGGGAAGGGTGGGGAATCCGGTAATGGGCACATGGGGCTGATTTTGGGGGAGTTGGCCCCCACCACTGCAGTTTCAGGAATGGGGGAGAAGTGATGGGGGATTCATTCACCCCTGAAAATTCACACACATGATCCTCCACCATGTGACAGCCTCCTTGAGGGATACTGGTTGGTGGCACTGGACCCAGTCTACTATTCTGATGATGAACTACTTCAGCACCACCTGCTTGATGACCCCCTCTGTGTCCACCATGAGGAGCCACCTCTGATAGGTGTCATGGAGCTGATGATTGAAGATGAAGGGCTGACCAGCTGTACTGTAGACCAGGGAGTGAAAGCACCTTTGGTGTTGCTCTGGGGACCGAGGGTCCGGTACTCCAGCATGCTGGCGGCTGGCAGTTGATATGCAGTGAGCTGTGCCTTCCCTTATAGGAGAAGTAGAAGTTGGGTGGCTGATCTTCCCACCAGCCCCAATCCATGTGCAGCCTGGTGTGCACCTCGGGTAGGGCCTGTTAGCAGTGTTCATGATCTTCCTGCAGCATTAGGAAGGTGTCTCTTTGGGCCTGCTGCATGGCTGCAAGGGACTGGATGAGGCTGCCCAGTAGTGTGTATTCCATGTTGGTGTAAATCTAATAAGCTCCTGGGTTTTGGCACCAGTGTAACAAATAAGAGGGCAGGAGACAGTTTCAGGAACTTATCAGTAAAACGTTGTATTTTTTTAACAACTATGGCTTTTCAGCTTTTCAGCTCTTCAGCTCTAAATGTACATGAACATGTCACAGTCTCAGTTCTCTAATCACAGCTCTCTCTGTGCTCTTCATCACTCCCTCTTAAACCCTTACCCACTGCGTACACACAGACACAAAATAGACACATTAGGATTAATTAATAAGGTGCTTACCTTTTTTGTTGCTCCCATCCCTGTCTCCTGGTGCCAGATCAGTGCCTGATTAAACACCCCCCTGCCATGCTGACCTACTGCACTGCAGTTGGCTAACAACCATTCTCACACGGTGCCCAGCCAATCCTAGCCCAGAGCATGGATAGTCCTAACCAATTAGTGAGCAAAAGGTGGGATTTTTTATCCAACACATTGCACCTTTAAACCTATTTTAATAATTTTTTTCTGAACACTCTGTAAGAATTTTTATTACTAAGACCACTTTCAGGTTTTCTTTATTCATTATTGAACAAAGTCAGTTACTGAACAAAGTTGAATATAAAAATATTAATGTAGGTTTACAAAAAATATGTCCCAGGAAATACTTCAGGGAGTCTTTTAGTGTCTTTTAATGTACTGGCCTTAGTAAGCACTGACACAATGGCCACAAAAAGTCATCTTGAATGATTTGAGGCATACTTGTAGATAGGACTACAAAGGACAGATAAAAAAGGATGGATACAATTAAACAGATTTAATAACTAACTAAAATTACTGTATCAGAATCAACTTTACAATTAAATACATTTTATTTCTATATGATAAAGGGTAGAACATAAGCTATTTGTGTTATTATAAAGTTATTTGTGCTATGCTGAAAACAAAATGGCTTAGTTGCTTTGAAAAACAAACAAATGAAAAACACAAATTTATGAATGGCAGTGCCAGAACAACTAAAAGGGAATCTAAAATTACCAATTGCGAAATTTTAAGATATGTGTGGAATTTGTATCAGATTCTTAATTTTTAATTCAGAATTGAAAAAATAAACAAAATATTTAGCACCTGATATAATTATATTGTGCAATATGTAGATTATTGTTGCATTGAATATCATTTTATACTATATGTTCCTTCTATTCCATACAGTTTTCCAAAGAAAAAAAGAGTCTGCAACAAGGGTACTTGACCATAAAAGATCATTTAACAGGGGGTACAGTAGCCAAAAAAGATTAAGAACCACTGCTTTACTTATGCACTTGAATAAAGAGTAAAACCTATAGACATCATTGCAAATCACACAATATGAACCATATTTAAATTTGTTTGTGTTTAGTTGTATGCTGATCCTCTTTTTAAGGATAATATCTATGGAAATTGTAATGAGAATATGAACAATACATACCAATTTTATTTTAGCATTTGACTAATGATCATACAAATTGATGCCAAAATCTTTTGAATGAACACCATATAAAATTGTTTTTCCATCTTTTGGTCGATATTTTGACATTTTTTCCCATGTCTAGTAAATTGATTCCACTTAAAATAGCTGTACTGTGAACGGTTATTGCAATTCTAATTAGAATATTATGACTGTGCTACAATATATCCTTTTGGTTTTAAATGTTGAATAAAGAGAGGTGTTTAACTTCCTGATGCATACAACATGTTTGGACTTACTGACATATTTACAACCAGTCTTCTTTGAACTCTGTGGGAGCAGTGCCCATAACAACCTGTCATTTATAATATACTTTGGGAACTAACTCACTTAATTCTACAACCTTAAAAATCTTTCACAAATTAGATGTTTTTAATAAATAATATACCAGAGTGTACAAGTCGAATATATTGGATAGATTGACAGTGTATATTATATATATACATATATACAGTCGGGCGGCACGGTGGCGCAGTGGATAGCGCTGTCGCCTCACAGCAAGAAGGACCCGGGTTCGATCCCCGGGTGGG
>JAOVYV010000050.1:16019950-16030782 GCA_025674545.1 Hassar affinis
TTATGGCATTTGGCAGACACCCTTATCCAGAGTGACTTACATTTATCTCATTTTATACAACTGAGCAGTTGAGGGTTGAGGCCCAACAGTGGCAGTTTGGTGGTGCTGGAGCTTGAACCCCTAACTTTCTATTCACTTTAACCATTGAGCCACCCCTGCCCCCTGAATATCTGACTGCCATGGTGAGGCATACCCCACATTTCTTGAGGCAGCTTGAGAGGTTCACTTCATGAACTAAAATGGCAAGTATAGCTTTCAGACCCAAGGTAGTTACAGGAAGCTACTGGAGAGGTGAAGGGCATTGAGCTCATTCTGGGAGGATGCATTTTGACTAGAGTAGCACAGTATGTTGCAGTGGATAGCATGGAAGCACTGAGCTCTGAGCAACTGGTGGGCCCATGGGTCATGTGTAGACACTGCAGGAAGTGAGGAGATAGAGCAGTGCAGTGCTGTGAGCCTGATCCAGTGGGAAATGACAGCGACGCTGCCCAGAGAGGGACTGGCAGCACCCCTCCCTTATGAGTGGAGCTAACTTCCTTTATGCATTATGGATTTGTTGCTAACTTAATGGAGTGCTACTGGACACTGGGTCTACTGTTTCACTTTTGCAGCCTGAGGTGCTACCTGACAGTGAGAGTGCTGACTCAGATGGCTGCCAGCCAACAGAAGTACAGTTATGGACAGTCACAGGAGCTCAAGTGGATATGTGGGGCTAAAAAAGCAGCTGTGTGTGAACCTGGGAGGCCTCAAGTGCATGCATGACTGGTTGGTGCCTACCAATGAGTTGGCCATTTTTGGCCTAGATCATTTGACTGATATTTGCATGGACATTGTTAATTGGCAAAGAAATGTGAGATAGCAAAAAGAGAAATAGCCAGGCAGGGGATTAAGGGAATGGCAGCTGTGGGGGTCACTGAGCCCTCCCACAGCCAATGGGCCACTCCAGTCATACTGGTAAAGAAGAAAACAGGTGACTGGAGGTTATGCGTGGTCTATCATCACCTGAACGCCACAAATAAGGTAGATTATTACCCTATTCCATGCACAGATGATGCTTTCGAATGTTTAGCTCGCTCAGCATGGTTTAGCTCACTAGACCTAGTTAGAGGGTACTGGCAGGTAGCATTAGCACCCAACACTGAAGAAAGGATGGCATTTACATTAGGCACTGTGCTATGGCACAGACTTGGTAATGACCCAGTAACATTCCAGTAGCTCATGGAACTGGTGCTACCTGACATGCCCAAGAGCCACTGTAGGTCCAGCCCTATCTGTGTGGGTCCCATTCAAGCTTCGTACCGACCATGCTTCACTCATGTGGCTCATGCAGATCAAAGAACCAGAGGGCCTAGTGGCGAGGTGGATTTCTGTGCTCCAATAGTTTCAGTTTACCATTCACCACTGCTCTAGCAGGCTCAATTGGATTGCCGATACACTCTCACATCATCCCTTTGAAGCTGAGGAGTCTAGACACTGTGTGTAGCTAGGGACCCACTGTGTTGTGGCTGCAGTAGAGCCTGTCACAACTGAACTGAATGTGTTGGGGCTGGAAGAGCAGAGAGAAGAGGAGAGCAAAGCCTGTAAGATCTCATGGGAGTTAGAGTGGCTGAGTTGAGCTAAGACATCTGGAATAGTCTTTAGATCAGAGAGGGGCTATTGTACCATGTGCAACTTGGGCAACTGGTGGTGCCACGCAGCCTTAGAGAGAGTGATGGGGACTGAACACTGAACTACAGGTGTCAGACACTTTGGTATAGCTAAAACCCTGTGGAATCATTCCGCTCAAGCACTCCCATGGAGCAGGTCACCGTGGATGTGTTGGGACCTTTCCCTGAGACCCGAGACAGGTAACCACTTTGTCTTGGTTGCCATGGACTACTTTATGAAGTGATCCAAGATGTATGCTGTCCCTGACCAGAGTGCCACCACCACTGCCACCCACCTAGTAGAGGAGTTCTTCTGTCAGTTTGGGCTTCCAGAGGAACTGCACAGAGACAAGGGGCAGTACTTTGAGTCACTGGTAATGAGTAAGGTCTGCAGACAGTTGAACATCCATAAGACCTGAACAACCTGACTTCCCAGGGGATGCGTGTATGACTGTTTAACCCTTTGTTTGTATTTTATTGAGAATAGATAAACCAACACAAAGTAGCAAGTAATTGTGAAGTCAAAAGAAAATTCTTAATAAATGATAATCTGAAAAGAAATTCTTAATAAATGATAGTTTGGCATGGTTTTGTTTTCAGCCCACTGTACTTTGATACTCCTAAATAAAATCCAGTGTGACCAATTGCTTTTAGAAGTCTAATCAGTAAATATATTCCACCTATGTGTAATTTAATCTCAGTGTAACTACAGCTGTTCTCAGAGGTTTGGTAAAGAACATTAGTGAACAAACAGCATCATGAACACCAAGGAACACACCAGACAGGTCAGGGATAAAGTTGTGTTGAAGTGTAAAGCACAGGTTATTAAAAAGTTATCCCCAGCTATGAACATTTCAAAGAGCATTGTTTAGTCCATCATCTGGAAGTGGAAGGAGTATGGCACAACTGCAAACCTACCAAGTCATGGCCGTCCACCTAAACTGACAGCCCAGGCAAGAAGAGCACTAATTATAGAGACAGCCAAGAGGCCCTTGGTCACTCTGGAGGAGCTGCATAGCTCCACAACTCAGGTGGGAGAATCTGTCCACAGGACAACTATTAGTTGAGGGGCAGTGTAGCTCAGTGGTTAAGAAGTTGGACTACTGATGCAAAGGTTGTGAGTTCAAATCCCACCACAGACAAGCTGTCACTGCTGGGCCCCTGAGCAAGGCTCTTAACCCTCAACTGCTCAGTTAAATAAGATTAAATGTAAGTCACTCTCGATAAGGGCGTCTGCCAAATGCTGTAAATGTAAATGTAATGTAGTTGTGTACTCCACACACACTCCACTGGCCTTTATGGAGTGGCAAGAAGTAATCCGTGCCCATTTGCAGTTTGCCACAAGCCATGTAGGGGACACAGCAAACGTGTGGAAGAAGGTGCTCTGGTCAGATGAGACTAAAGTTGAACATTTTGGCCTAAATGCAAAAAACGCTATGTACATGTGCCATTTAGCTGGATGGAGCTAAATACAGGGCAATCCTGGAGGGAAACCCCTCCAACAAGCCATCAAATGTGATGAATTGAATCGTCAGGAATGCTTGTTACTTATATTCACACTGTTATGTTCCACTTTTTATTATCATAGAAATTATAAAAGGGGGGCTATCTGATGGAATTTTAAATGCCATTGTTAGACTATGCATGATTAAGTGTTCTGTACTGTTCTGTAAGAGGTCATTTTAAGATTATATATGATTAAGTGTTGTACAACCAGGTTTGTTGTTTTGAGCCTGTAGCAAATTCTCCTGTGTCAGTGTACTCAGTCTGTAGAATTTTGTTAATATTAACAAAAATATTAAAAATATTTAATATTTAATATAAAATATTAAATTTAGTTTTTACTGTCTGAAGGTCCCTCCTCACAATTTCCACTCACTACATTTAAGATACTGCAATCTCTAAGACCTTACACCCCGTGGAGGGACCTCAAGGACTGTGAACAATAGGGCCTCAAGCCAATTTTTCCATCCTCATGAACAAACGTAAAAATCCTGTTTTTGAGTGTTATGTTAAATTACATTTCTGGATGATAAATGCTGTTTATTTATCCATTTAATACCCAACAGTTCATACAGCTTGGGAAGTGTGTGTGACAACCATTGTGCCCTGATCCATCAGGATCTCTTTTGTGATCCCAACCTGGGAGACAACACTGAAGAGTGCTGCTGCAACACTGCAGAGATGTTGGAATGAGGTGTGACTCATGACAATGATTCTTAGGCTTTTCTTTTTTATTTAAGCCAAGGAATTCAGTGGAAGTGGAATTTTGTCTCTACACTTTAAATTGTCGGAGAAAAACACAAAAATGTAAAATGCTACACTATAGCTACCATCAGGCCAATGAAGGACCCTTTACTTGGCTGAGTCAATTCAAGTTTTGTGTTTCTAGGACTTATAGTCTTTGTTGCATTTTGTGATTTAGCAGAGAAGAAGAAGAAGAAGAAGAAGAAGAAGAAGAAGAAGAAAAATCTGAGAACTTACAATAGGGTTCCAAGCAGTATGTGCTTGAGCACTTTTAAATACTTCTTACCAACACACAGCAGAAGGGTTTCTTAGAAAACACCACACATCACACCTTGAGATGGATGGGCTTCAACAACTGACATTGGTTTCCACACCTGTCAGCCACCTGTTTGTAGCATGTGCTGACAGATTCCTATACATGGTTGACAGGACTGGATCCTAATGTGGACTAATGTACTCTTGATGTCTGTTCTGTTGTTGTAGCCCATCCAATTAGCAATATGCAATCATTACAAATTTTATGTAGATATAAAAACAAAATAAGCCAAGACTAATAATCCAAAATATTACTTAGCTGAAACAGGAATGGAATTAGGATTTTAGTCATTCCTTTTTTACATGATACAATTACATTACTCATAAACTCAAAATTACCAAGCCCTTTTGATGTAAAATAACATGATTTGCCATATTTAAGAGCAAAAGAGAAATTCTTATTTCTTCCTGCAGTGAGAAATGTACTTTTTTAAATAATAACCAAGTGTCTTCCCATTTCATATTTTACAAAAAATACAAAATACAGTATCCACTCTAACCACTATACTTTTGAGCTTAATATGACATGTGCAATACTTAATGCCATAGGGGAAACTGTTGCTTAGTTTTCCATAGAGAACATTCTGATAGGTAAACGCAAGCTATATAAAGTAGTTTCTGGTAAACAGTTCAGAAAACTGTCAAGCTTATGACAGCGAGGTTTTAATTAAGTCAAGGTATGGTCTGTTATAGTATTTCTTAACACTGTCTTTATAGAGATTTAAGTGTAATACATTTAGTGGAATGCAACTGTCTTGACAATACTGTTCCATAATGCCTACTTTATGTCTTTTTTTACAGAATCTGTAAATATGCTCAATTTTAATATAACTTTATTTTTTTTGGCTTATGAACCTTCTGGACCTCTCAATTATGCCATATTCCTTGCCAGTTTGTTTACTTATCTTGCAACACTTTTTGCTAATTTGTTTTTAATGCTGGTGATCTACCTTGATACAAGTCTTCACAAACCTATGTACACATTTCTATTCAATCTGGCATTGAATGGACTTATTGGGAGCTCAGCAGTCCTCCCTAATATCATGATCAACCTTCTTGATAATATGAAATTCATCTCCATTGGCAACTGTCTGTTTCAAGTATTCTGTGTCAATATTTATGGAGCATGTGCATATTTAATATTAATGGTGATGGCATATGATAGATATGTTGCTATTTGTAAACCACTGCAGTATCACAACATAATGACAGCAACTAAAGTTAGGTTGCTTCTAGGTATAGCCTATATTTTTCCAATTTGCTTTTTAGGTATGCAAATATACCTTACTTCAGAGATGCCTTTGTGTAGGTACAATATAAGCAAGTTGTTTTGTGACAACTTGGCAGTTGTCAGCCTCTCCTGTGTTAAGAGTATAATCGGAGACCTATATGGTTTGGCTTTGGTAGTTATCTTTGTTGTTTTTCCTTTGTTATTTGTGGTTATGTCATATGTTAAAATATTACTTGTTAGTTTGAAAGCATCAGCAAATGCCAAAAGAAAGGCTTTAAAAACATGTCTTCCACATTTAATCACATTTATGAATTTTTCATCTGCTACGCTTTTCTCTGTAGTATATAATAGATTAAATAATAATCTTCCAAAGGAAATTAATGTTTTCATGTCTGTGCATATTATTTTAATCCCACCTCTCTTGCATCCAATTATATATGGAATAAAAACTAAAAAGATTAGTCAAAGTTTCATAAAGCTTATTCATAAAAGAGTTTTTGCAATGGAATTTCATTTTCAATCCGTAAAGATTACTTAAAAGCCTGTATTTTGTTGTTCTATTTTGATATTTTATTTGGTTACTGTGCTGGTCAAACATAGTATAATTCTGACTATATAGTTAATATAGATGATAAGATTTTGGTGGCTTTGGAGTTGGGGTCAGTATTACAGTAAATGTGTGTCTGTATGTGTGTGTCTGAGAGAAAGAGAAAGATGGCGAGTATAATATGAAGCTGGATGTCATCCATATTTCTCTAATACCAATGGGTTGGAAATACCTGCCTTAAAATGCATTATGTGCCAATAATTGCAGCTTTCTGCCTTATGCTAGACAACAATATGAGCAATAATAAAGAATACAATATTTTATTTTGACAAATGAGTCAGTATAAATATCTGCTTAGAACTCCTACTGCATACTGCTTATAACTATTCTAAAATACATGCAGAAATTAACTGAATGTAAAGAATACTTGTGTGTATAAATCTTTTAAAAATTGCTCTGATTTACATTATATAATTATATTTAAATACCCAACATAAACTAGACTTATATTTGTGTTTGTGGTTTTTGTTTAGGTAAGAAATTAAATGTTAGTTCATTGAACAATGAGACTGTGAGTTTTGTGATTTTATGTAATTATTAATTTGACATGTATGTGTATGGGAATCCAACTGAGATCAAAACTATGTTACAAAGTGGGCATGCATATTACCATAAAACAGGCAAAAATATTAATAGTCCTATTTTTTTAACAAAATATATTGGATGATTGTCAGCACTGCAGTGACACTTGGTGGTCTTGCTCAGTAGGGTTTCAGTCTGTTACTCTAGGATTCTGTAAAGCTGCTTTGTAGACAATGTATACTGTATAAATAAATTTGAATTGAATTGAACATGGTGGTAGTATGTTTGTGTGTTGTGCTGGTAGGATTGGATCAGACACTGCAGGGCTGCTGAAGTTTTTAACCACTGTGCCCACTCACTGTTCACTCTATTAGACATAACTACTTAGTTTCTCCACCATGTAGCTCATCTGTTGCTGCACAGTTTGTGTTACTCATCCTCTAGTCCTTCATCAGTGGTCACAGGATACTACCCACAGGTCTCTGTTGGCTGGATATTTTGGTTGGTGGACTATTCTCAATCCAGCAGTGACACTGACGGGTTTAAAAAAATCTAGCAGCTCTGCTGTGTTTGATCCAATCCTACCAGCACAACATACAAACACACCACCACCACATACAGTGCTGACAATCATCCATCACGCAAATAACACCTGCTCTGTGGTGGTCCCGTGGGGGACCTGATCACTGAATAACAGTATAATGGGGGTTAACATAGTCTGCAGAAAATAGATGTAAGCTCTGTTCTAGTTCATCCCTTGGATATTTAATGGGTTTGAGATCAGTGCTCTGTGCCAGCCAGTCAAGTTCTTCTACACAAACCTTACCCAACCATGCCTTGATTTGTGCACTGGGGCACAGATACACTCCAAAATCTTGTAGAAATCCTTCTCAGAATAGTGGAAGGTGTTTTAGATGCAAAGGAGGGACCAACTCCATATTAATGCCTATTTATGCAGAATGGAATGTCATAAAAGCTCCTGTAGGTGTAATGTGTAGGTGTCTGAATACTGAATCCATATGGTGCATGTAGTAATTACAGCAAACTCTTGCATATTATGAATGTCAGCTTGATGCTGAGGAGCAGTGAGACAGAGACAACTAGGTTATCAGGGATCATTACAGCAATGTACAATAAATCAAAATGAATAAAGAAGCTTACATTTTTGGATTACAACATTTTTTGACATTCAGTTATTTAATTTAATACTATGTGCTAAATCAAAAAGATCACTGTGAAGAAAAGCTCTTTTCATAGTAGTTATCCCAGTTTGCTGTTGCTGGGATGGTTGGGAGATATCCAATCAATGGACTCTATGGCCTCTTCTCCCACTCATGACACACTTATAGCAACACTGCAGAAGAAATGCTAGCACAGGCTTCTGGTATTCATTGTTTCAGATGCTACACATCTTGTATCTTCACAGCATAGACAATTGCCTTCAGATGACCCCAAAGATAAAGGTCTAAGGGGGTCAGATCGAGAGACCTTGGTGGCCATTAAACTGGCCCACGATGACCAATCCACTTTCCAGGAAACTGTTCATGTAGAAATGCTCGGACCTGACACCCATAATGTGGTTTCCATTGATGAAGAATGACCCACTATCTTCGTACCCCATATACCACAACTTGTAATTAACTTGTACTTAACTTGTAATACCAACTTGTAAATAACTCATGAAAGATACAACCAAGCACACCATTGTTTTTCTTGTGATGTTCTCAATAAGTTTGATGTGTTACATGACCCTCTTCCCATTGGAAAAAATAGAGTTGGATCCAAAATAGCCAATTTCAAAATGGCTGCCATGGTCAGCACCCACTATTACTATTCTTCTGCTTTCTGTAACAAAACAACTTATTTAAAACTTGATTGAGTCTTATTAATTACTGTGATGAACACCCTAACATCCATAAATAGAAGTATGATATTAAAAGATAATGCAAACCTCACACAAATGTTAAAACTAATCCATTTCAGTCCATTTCAAACCCAGATCTTTTGATTCAAGTATTATAATCAACAAGGACACATACACTATATTGCCAAAAGTATTCGCTCACCTGACTTCACACACATATGAATGTGACATCCTGTTTTTAATCCACAGGGTTTAATATGATGTTGGCCCACTCTTTGCAGCTATTACAGCTCTTCTGGGAAGGATTTCCACAAGGTTTAGGAGTTTATTTATGGGAATCCAGAAGTGCATTTTTGGGGTCAGACACTGATGTTGGACCAGAAGGCCTGGCTTGCAGTCTCTACTCTAATTCAACCCAAAGGTGTTCTAATGGGTTGAGGTCAAGACTCTGTGCAGGCCAGTCAAGTTCTTCCACACCAAACTCACTCATTTATGTATTTATGAACCTTGCCTTGTGCACTGGTGCTCAGTCATGTAGGAACAGGAAGGGGCCATCCCCAAGTTGGGATCATGAAATTGTTCAAAATCTCTTGGTATGCTGAAGCATTAAGAGTTCCTTTCACTGGAACAAGGGGCTGGTCCCAGCTCCTGAAAAACAACCCCACACCATAATCCCCATCCACCAAACTTTAAACTTGGCACAATGCAGTCAGACAAGTACCGTTTTCCTGGCAACCACCAAACCCAGACTCATCCATCAGATTGCCTTCCTGTGGACATGGAAGTGATTGGAACACCTGGATTCAATGATTTGGATGGGGGAGTAAATACTTTTGGCAATATAGTGTAGTGTCAATGAATGTGAAGTACAACAGCACTCCCTTGGGGGTAATTTCCAGGTGCTAAATTTGTGTGTTTGAGTGAGTTTGTGACTGAGTGAATTAGAATCCAGCTCCATGTGCTGCTTCAGATCTAAATATAGAATGTTAGAAATTGGCCTGTAATTGTTACAACTGAGGAATCAAGTGTAGCAGGATTTGTGAAAATGGAGATTAGATATTACTTTTGTTTTACCTTACAAAATGGGGGCACCACCTGGATTTATTAAGTTGGGAAATCAGGGAAAACCAAATGAGTTACCTCTTATCAGTCTCATCCTGATATTGAGAGATCACAGCTTATTTGGACCACAGAATGTACAAACACACACACACAAGAACTGATCATTAAATGGGAATTTATTAATCTATTCAGGATAATGATATGATAACTACAGTGAGTACAGATATATATGACTACAAAAGACTAACAACTAGCTTCTAAACTGGGTATTAGGAGCTACGATAATAAGGATAGGTGAAATTTATGGGGGAAACAGTGTAATCTAAACTGGGATCCTATAACAAGCCTAAACTGCAAAAAGGGGAGAAAATTTTCCAAACAAAAAAATTGGGGATTTAAATGGTCAGGAGACCATGCTGCTGAACCACAGCCAGAGCTTTTGAGTCAAAGCCCACTTGCCTGTTCGATGAATTGGATGCAGTCTGACGAAGTGCATGTGACCTGAGGAGTGGTTCTGTTCTGAATGTTGCCAGAGATCTTGCTTCTGTGGATGACACGACCTTGTGGAGGATCCTGGAGTTCGCAGTTGTCAATATCAGACATCATCCCGGGACTGTAGCATCAGTGGGTGGTTCTTGTAGAGGTGTGCACGTAGTGTAGCGAGGCTGGAGTGGAGGTTCGGAGTCTCTGTTCACGATCAGCAGAGAAATTTCAGCGAAGAAAGAAATTACTATCGTAACCTGAGTAAACACCTGTAACTTAAGACAAAGGCTTTCTTGCAGATCTCCTCCAGATGAAGTCTACAAA
This sequence comes from Hassar affinis, assembly GCA_025674545.1. NCBI lineage: Eukaryota > Metazoa > Chordata > Actinopteri > Siluriformes > Doradidae > Hassar > Hassar affinis. The sequence continues at coordinate 16,030,252 of JAOVYV010000050.1, forward strand.
AAGGTCTTAGCTTAGAGAGGTGAGGGACTCTTTCCGCAAAACTGCTGAATTCTGAACTTCTACTGTTTCTGAGTTGCATAGGAGTTTTTAAATATTAGTGCGAGGATGGAGTTAAGGCGGAGTTAGGGCCAAATCGAGTGACAAGGCGGAAGAATCAGCCAATCCACTTGGTTCCTTTGGACTCACTGTCAGGAGAGAGGTTTGTCTCAGACAATGGGTGCGAGAAAAAAAGATAAAAAAAATGCACTAATTTCTCCCATAAACTTCTGTTCTCTTATTTAATTAATTAAAAAGAAAATGCTTTAAAGGTTGAAATAATCATTAGAGAGAACAGATAAAAGTGACATTTTCTTAATCTTCTGTATATTTGCTTACACGCACCATTAATCTTTTTTTTTTGGCTCTTAATTCTGTGCAACAGAGTATCTATCTATATGTAGACATACAGTACAGGCCAAAAGTTTGGACACACCTTCTCATTCAGTGCATTTTCTTTATTTTCATGACTATTTACATTGTAGATTCTCACTG
>JAOVYV010000050.1:16042730-16054585 GCA_025674545.1 Hassar affinis
ATGGACATGAACGCTGTTCTCAGAGGATCTTGAGGATTATCAACATGAATATTAAAGTCTCCAATGATTAATGCTTTCTCTAAAGAAACTACCAGGTCTGAGATGAAATCTGTGAATTCACAAAGAAATTCTGAATACGGCCCTGGGGGGTCTGTAAATAATAATTAGAGGAATCGACTGGGCAGCCTTGGTTTTAGTGGCAATGCATGTTATCTTACTGTACAGAACTTCAAATGCATCGAATTTATGTCCACATTTTTGTGAGACATTCAGATTATCATTATAAATAACTGCGATGTCTCCTCTACCAGTTAGACGAGGCTGATGCATGTAACTGTATCCTGGAGGACTAGTTTCATTTAATGCTACATATTCATCTGGTTTAATCCATGTTTTTGTTAAACACAGTACACTAAACTCTTGATCAGTGATAGTTTCGTTAACAACGAGTTAGATTTAGACCTAATATTTAACAGTCCTACTTTCAGATCAAAGGTGCTGGCTTTGTATTCAGTATGATCTAATTTTATAGTACAAACCGGATTCCAAAAACAGTTGGGACACTAAACAAATTGTGAATAAAAACTGAATGCAATGATGTGTGTTATGAATGCGATCGGAAGGAGCTGGAGGAGACGTAGATGCGGTACAATAAAAACAGTTTATTTAGGAGAATGTGGGAACAGTGCAGGTAAATGAAGTAATGCTGAGCTGGAGCCACCAGGGAAGGAATGTAGTGGAGCGGAGACTCTGGGTTCGAGACGGAAGGCAGGACGGAGGTACTAAGGACGGGCGGGACATGGACCTGCCGGGAGAAGGCACAAGAGGGACACAGACAGACCAGCCCAAATAAACAACGAAATAGAACTGGGAAAAAGGCTGAAAAGGGGAAACTGGAGGAAAAAAGAAAGAGAGACAGAGAGAGGGAGTGTGACTGGCTAAGTGGACCCGGGTGAGCGAGGGAGGGAGAGCAGAGACAGAGAGAGAGGCAGCGAAAGATGAAGGGAGAGAGTGAGGTCCGGGACACCGCTGGTTAGTACTGGAAAAGTGCCTAGAAAAAGAGAGGTGTGCGGTTAGTAAGCTATTTACAGGGAAAGCACATAGACCAGCGCGCGAGCGCGCGCCGGCAGCGGTGCTGGCACTGCTAACAATCGCGCAAACAGCCGGACGACTCGACACGCTGCAAACCAAAAGAGGAAGCTCCTAAACAGGAAAAAAGGGAAAAGGTAAAGAGGACAGAACCAAAAACAGAGGCAGGAGCACGGGACAAAAAGCGGACAAGCACAAGCACAGAATCACTCTCACAACAAGCAGGCAGAGAAACAAACACTCACCAAGCACGCAAGACACGGAAGAGGACGAGAATGGGAAAAACACGGAAATTCGCAGTAGGAAGAAGCGGGGAAAAATCGCTCGGTATGTAGGCTGGGCTATCAATACTTCGCAAAGCCAGTCGCGAAAATGAGAAGTATATATAGAGAAAAGAACCAGGAAGTAATCACAGCCGCATCCTGTGAGGAGAGAGGTGAAAGGTTAATAGTCGGGACTAGAGGAGCGAGTAACAGGGTTGCCGGTTTGTAACACTTTGTAAGGTATTTTTTTCAAAGGTATAGGTTCGTCAGCAGTTTTATTTACATAAATATGACACAGCTCCTCATTAGATTTTTCTTCCCTGAGGCTGACCATCCCTGGAGCCTCAAATTACACATATAAGTGAATTTACCCCAATCTGCTTTATCAAAAAGCCATCCAGGTGAAATTCCCTTCTGCTGACCTCTATTCCTAATTTACAGAAAATTGGATAATGATCATTGCACAACTGCTGTATGCCATTCTCCCCCATCTGCCCAGCTCCTGCTCCTATGCTTAGATGGGTCTGACTCACTTCAAGTCAGCATCACTTCTATCCATCATCAGTCACAGCTCCGTTGTTGCCTCTCCACCCACAAAGCTTCTCACTCTTTCCCTGGAAGTGCCTTGCCAATGCATCAGGCAGTAAATCATAAAGCTTACATTGAAACTCTGATAAACATGGAGCTCTGAGCCCCACAGAAAACAGGCAGGTTCCTGCCCCCTAGTAATGGACCATGGTATGGCATGTGCCCCTACCAGACAAACAGACTTTAAAACTGTTATTGCAGTCATAGATGGTTCTTCAAAATACTAGTGTGACTACAGTTAAATACTTATGCAAGAAGCATTTTTTTAAAAATATTTGCTAATATATGGTGAATTTTACTTTAAGACAATATGGGTTTGCAATTAAAAAAATAATCACTGAAATGATGTAGGCCTAAGTGTAATTTGCAATCCAAACACATGTGATGACTTAAATACATTTCCATGCACTGAATTAAGTAAGTATGCGTTATTATTAGCAGAATGTTTTTAATAGTAAAAAAAAAAAAATTAAATAGAATTTGCTGACACAACTGTATATACATTAAGGGAAAATATGTATTCTGCCTTTTTGTTTATTTGATTAACTAATGTATTTGACAACTTTGTAATTACAGCACAAATAAAATTATAATATACTACTTTCACAGTCTAAAATATGTCATGACTTAAATTCCGTGTAGACTTGAATCATCAACACTAAAAGCTAATTAGCAACAGCTAAATAGAAATGAACCTATACTCAAAGGGAAATCCTTAGTCACATGTCCTATGCTATATAAGCTCAGACAAGTGTTGAATACTTATGTATTTACATGGACCCTTTTGTTGCAAAAATTAATAGAGCTTAAATTCTCATGAGGTATAGTATGCTTCTCAGTTTTTCTCATTGTAAATAAGACAGGCTGCCATTGCAAATAAGAAGTTGTTCTTAATGACTTGCCTGGTGAAATAAAGGTGAAATAAATTATTATTAATGATTTCATCAATTAAGCATAACTGATTATTATATTACAATGTATCTTGTTTTATATACTTATTTCATAATGATGAAAGTATTGTATGGGTAATCAATTGTTTGCAATTCTGCAGTTAAAATATTTTCTATTCTTTCTTAATTTCAGCTCAAGATAATGACATCAATGTTTCTGAGTGGAATGGAAAATGATACACTCCTTTATTTTTCCATGTTTGAAAATCTGGGCAAATTTCGATACCTTTACTTCATTTTAGGATTTCTCCTATACTGTACTATCTTATTCTGTAATGTCATTATGATTCTTGTAATATTTATAGAATCTCCTTTGCACCAGCCTATGTATATTTTGATAGCATGCTTGTCAGTTAATTCTCTTTACGGCACTGCTGGCTTCTTTCCAAGAATGCTATCTGATTTGTTATTATATTCTCACTCAATCACTCGTTCTGGATGTCATGTACAAACATTTGTCATTTACACCTATGCATCATACGAATTTACAATCTTAACCTTAATGGCATATGACAGATTTGTTGCTATAAGTAAGCCATTACAATATCACCGTATTATGACACCTAAGGTGCTTATTTATATGGTAGCTATTTCTGGGTTTTATCCAATGCTTTCTATTGGTCTTGGAATCATTTTCACTGCTAGACTAAGACTGTGTGGTAATGAGTTAAGAAAATTATATTGCAACAACTGGATCATTGCAAAGTTGTCTTGTGAAAATGCTACTTTTGAAAACATATATGGTTTTGTTGTGCTAGTAACTACAGTTTTGGTCCCATTTAATTTCATTTTGTATTCTTATATTAAAATTCTTATGATTTGTCAAAAATCATCAAAAGAGTTAAAAAGCAAAGCTTATCATACTTGCCTTCCTCATCTAGTGACTTTTGTTAACTACTCAATTACCATCTTCTGTGAAATGACCTTTACCCGTTTTGAAAATCTACCTCCAGCAATAGCCATCATCCTATCATTAGAGTTTCTGATTATACCTCCTCTTCTAAATCCTGTTGTTTATGGCCTTAATTTTCCTGAAATTCGCAGAAAAATTCAACATCATCTAAAAGTATCAAAAAAATGTGTTGCTTCTTAATGTGCTAGCTAAACCTTTTGCCATGCTATCATGGCATAGAGAGTAGCTATAATGGTTACTAATATGAGGAAATATTTCTTTTTAAATAAATATAATGTAGATACACAGATAGATACAAAGTGATAGATACAAAGTAAATATGTCCTGTTCTTGATTAATCCACATACAGTACATTGATATTAAAATGTATTTTATTCAATCAAAAACAAATATGCATGACAAAATTCATTGCTTTATTTCTTTCATTTTAAATGGCAACATTCTATTAACAGATTCACTGTCATTCCCCATACTTTATTACAAAGCATTGCATTATTTTGGTTTATGCTTTACAACAGTTATATTATTTATGTACAACAGTTATCATATTTATTTAATTTATAAAACTATGAAAATAAAAGGACAAAGGCTTATGAGAACTTCTATACAATTCCCAAAAGTTAAGAAATGTTCTTTATACATATTTACACATTTTACACATTTTAATGGTATTAGTTAAATTAAATAAGAGATAATTATTTTATTTAAATTAGTTAAATATACCTTTTTGTTATCTTAAAAAAAAGTTTTTGTCTTTGTCCTACACTCTAAAAAACACTGGATTATTTCAGGAATCCAGCAGCTACATTAGTGAAGCTGGGTCACATGTATGGGTTGTTTTTGTGGTTTTTGGGGCATTTCAAACCATCCTTTGCTGGGTTTTGAGAGTGGATGTGAAAGAGAACATGCAGTTAACTAGATCAATGGATGGTTCAGCCCTCCACACCTCATCACTCCCATTGAAGGAGGCTGTAGCAAATCTACCAACTGAGTTTTAAGTCTTAAAATTATTTATCTTGTGTTTGGCACCAATCTTATTAGTTGGTGAAATATTTGAGTATGAGATAAACATAAGTAAGTTTAATTTACTTTTGTTGACCAAAAACTGACAACAATTCAAGTTAAGGTTAGCTAACACACTTGTTAAACTAGTCAAACAAATAAGTGGAAGTTTGACAAAATTATATTGTAAACAGCTACTTAATTTGCAATATGAAATGGCAAAGGGTCTACCACTTCTCCAAGCTGCTGTGCTATGTTGATTCCCATATTACTAGCCTACTTTACATTGGTTTTCAATACGAAGGCACAAAGTAATAGAATGACAGGTTAGAGCCATCTACTCCTTTACATTCACCCCCTAATGTTCCCGCATTACTTCTTATATTTTATTTTAACTGTTCAGAACAGTTCCAACTAAACATAGCACAAAAAGTATGTCATTAAGAACTATCTTCAGCATCAAGAAGAACAAGAAGTCCTTGAAATGATGGTATGGCCCCCACAGAGCCTTGATCTCAACATCATTGAGTTTGGGATTAAAGGAAAAGGGATTACATGAAATGACAGACGGATTTGAGGAAGCATACATCCACAGAAGAGCTGTGGTTAGTTCTCTAAGATGTTTGGAACAACCTACCAGCCGAGTTCCTTCAAAAACTGTGTGCAAGTGTACCTAGAAGAATTGGTGCTGTTTTGAAGGCAAAGGGTGCTAACACCAAATATTGATTTGATTTATTGATTTTATTGTTACCAACTAATGAACTAATGAATACTGGCAGCCATCGATCCAGAGCTGATCTGCAGACATTTGCATTTTGTCAGACTACAATGAAGCCTGCAAACTAAGGCAAGTGGGTTTCACTAAACTCGGCTCGACATGGCTCAGCAACACCTCATTTGATAAGTTAAACCTTTTTCTTCTATTTTACCACCTTTTGGTTTTCCTTTTCCCTTCTCGCAGTTTAGACCTGTTATACATTCCCAATTAAATTGGGTGCACCTGCTGCCGGCCATATTTGATTGTTCATCAAGCCGCCCTGAGGAGTATAAAAGAGCGTCATTTTAACTCCTCAGGGTAGATCAAGGAACGTGCAATCTTCTTCAGCTTCAGCAGGAATTCCTTCCTGACTATGCTTTTGGACGACTTTGTGTATTGAACTGAGTTCTGTTTTCTGCACCCGCTTGGAACTGTGTACCCTTTTTAACAATAGTGCTGCATTCAATAAATGCTCTGATCTTGACTCCTATAAGTGTGGCTTGATTACAGGTTGATCCGCCACAATGGAGTCAGCAGATACATGAAAACTGCAGCAAGCTATTTTTCATGGTACGCAGCAATTGGAGGAGATCTGTGCCGTCATGCTTAACTGGGAAGCCACCCGCTGGCATTGGGATGCTGTTCCCACACCAGTGAGCAGCATTGTCATTGCTCTCCCAGAGCGCTATGATGGCAAGCCTGATATTTGTAAGGGGTTTCTCCTCCAGTGTGACCTGTTTTTCATGCTCCATGTCCAGCTCACAGACCAGCAGAAGGTGGTGGTCATAGTCAGTTTGCTTAACTGCAAGGCCCTGCAGTGGGCAATCACCCTCTGGCATCATTCAGGTGAGAGCACCCGTTCTTAACCTCTAGGGTTGACACCCCAGTGCGCTCGATGAGTAGCACTGCTCCTAGCCCTTCTGATGAACTGACGTCCTAAGAACGAACACCTCCTTCCAGATTCAAGCTGACCATTCCGCTAAGGTTGAAGATCAGCCCCCTACATGAACAGGAGATCTCCTTCTTGCTTATTGAATCCCCTAACACCCCATTATCCTCAGTATGGATTGGCTCTGTATCCATGATCCGGTCATTTCCTGGATGGAGGTCAAGATCCTTAAATGGTCCCCGTATTGTTATTCCCTATGTCTTGGTGACAAAGTCTTGTCCTGTGCATACCACTAAGGTGGATAGTCCTGGTTACAGAGAGAAGAAGGCTGACGCCCTCTCTCAGAAGTTTGAGCCAGACTCCTAGAGCCCCCAGCCCAGTCCCAAGAGCTTCCAGTCCAGTCCCAAGAGCCTCAACCACCACGCCCAGTAGACACCATCAGGGAGATTATGAACTCCAGGAGGCGAGCTGGTGCTTTACAATACCTGGGAGGGGTACGGCCCAGAGGAAGACTCCTGGGTCCCCGCTGAAAACATCTTGGATCCCCTCTTTATTCATAAATACTATACCAGGTACCCCCTCAGACCAGGACCACAAAAACCTGGGAGGCCCCCTAGGAGAAGAAGGGCTCCCGGAGTTAGCCCCTTAGGGGAACTCTGTCACGCCTACGACCGCCAGAGGTCGCCAGATGAAGGTTACACATTCGTTGATCTGCCCTGAGGAGTATAAAAGAGCCTTGTTTTAACTCCACAGGGTGGATCAACGAATGTGTAACCTTCTTCACATCAGCTTCGCCAGTGCTCTAGCTGTTTCTTGATCTTGTTAAGATTTAGTTTCTTGAGTTCATTCTAGTCTAATGATCTGTCTCTCTTTTGTATATGTTCCAGAGTTTTGGTGCCAGAGCATGGAGTACTCCTGCCCTCACCCGTTCTGTTTTCTGCACCTGTTTTCTGGAACTTTGCACTTGTTTTAAAAATAGCGCTGCGTTCAATAAATGCTCTACTCTTGACTCCTATAAGTGTGGGTTCATTACAATCAGAAGGTGACTGATAGGTAATTCAATAGTTTTGTATATATATATTTGTATATATATATATTTGTATATATATATATAATATCCTCCCTATATTCCTTATCTTGCACCATTGGACTATCACCTGTTTGGTCCCTAGAAAGAAGCTTTATGAGGATGAAGATTCATGTCTGATGAAGCAGTGAAGAGAGCAGTGCATACATGGCTTGCAGCTCATACTAAAACATTTTGAAATGAGGGAACATAAAAGCTTGTTGACAGATGGAAAACATTTATTGAAAGCAGGGAGATTATGAAAAATTATGTATTGTTCTTTTCTGAAAGTTGATTAAAATAAATTCTTCAGCGAGAATGCAGATAATGTTTGACTCATAATTAGTGCTGTCAAATTATCAAACACATTAACACATTAAAGAATTGATCACAATTAAAAAAAATTCATGCCTGTAATGCAGATTAGAAATTAGTTAAATTACACAAGGGTCCCTAATTTGTATCGCTGCTCCCTACACAATGCACAGGGTACAGAATCACATAATGAATTAATGATGTATTTAAACTTTTTAATGTATGTTTTGGTTGTTGTTTAGCTTCATTTAACTTTGTTAAATCATGCACAGTGCTCTGATCTCTCATGCTGAATATAAGGATCTCCTAGCTCATTAGCTATCTTATGCATTGCTAAAGATTGAACAATGGAAAATGAAGTTGTAGCCATTTTTGGTTTGCTATTTTTATGTTGCATCAGTTTAATGAGATGGCAAAGGCAACAGATCTGCAACACATAAACTCCTTCCCTTCCATTGTGGCAGTGGGTCTCTGGGGTAAAATCAAATCAGCCAATCATGTAGCAGCAGCACAACAGACCCTCTGGCAAAGTGATGTTCCCTAGCTCACTACACACTGTGCTGTTCCCTTTAAATAAAAAAATAAAATCTAAAATCTTTAATATTTCACTTTAATCAAACAAAAAATAAAAAATCAAGAAAATAATGAGGTAACATTCAATAGCTGTTTCTCTTAAACAGTATTAAAGTGATAAATGGCAACAACATTTTCAATGGCCCTACGATGCCTACCTGCCTGTACAACACAAGTCAAAGTGTGAGTCAAAATCATGATTAATGCACAATTAATAACATGAATCATGCAATTAACAAGATTTTTTTTAATTCTCGCATGACAGCTCTACTCATAATAAACATTTTTCTCACTCCCTACCCTAATACAATTGGACATATATTATAGCGGACTCACAAAACACTCATGGAAAATTCTTTACATTCCTCAACAATGACTTTAACTTTTTATGGGTTGTAATCCTACTAAGGAAATTCATTATAAGCAAGTACAGCTATACAGTACACTATAAAAATATGCAATATATTAAGCTACTTTTCTCTATATAAACCACACATACAGCATAAAATAAATTATTGATGCTTTATTCAGACTTCTTGTGGATTTCTTACAAATATAACATAATAAAGACAGTAATCTTAGTTGAATATCTTGTCAGCACCATTATTGAATGCTGGGTGATATGTCTATGGCCACCAGATTCGCCCGGTGGGAGAACTTATCGACCAGACTCCATCTCCATCTCCCACAGGGCACCTGCCGGCAGCCATCTTTGATTGCTTATCAAGCCACACTGAGGAGTATAAAAGATCCTCGTTTTAACTCCTCAGTATGTGGTACTTCATTCACGACACCTATCACCTGGATTCATCTGCGTCTTGCGCTAAGCTAAGTTTATCATGTTTTGGATTCACATGTTTGTTACTTCTTGCCTTGGTTCACGTTATCCTAGTCAGTCATTAGTTTCTCGTTATTTTGTTTCAGAAACCCGCTGCCAGAGTGTGGAGTATTCCTGCCCTCGTGTCCTTCACGTTTTGAGATCTTCTGAGCGTTCTACTGTTTATGTTTTGGTTCTCCCCTCCACACTCTGGTCGTGAGCCTGCTCAGCAGCAAGGCACTGCAGTGGGCAACTGCCCTCTGGCATCATGCAGGTGAGAGCGCTCATTCCTAACCTCGCTTTATAGAGCTATTCCGGCAAGTTTTCAACCATAGCACTTTTGGCCGCTGTGCCAGAGAACGTCTTATTTCTCTGCTACAGGGCAAATGGCAAGCAGCAGATTATGCCCTGGAGTTCCGGACTCTGGAAGTAGAGAGTGGGTGGAATGATGCAGCTCTCAAGGTCACCTTTTGAAGGGGTTTTAACGCCAGGATTCAACGAGAGCTGGCGTGCAGAGATCTGGACATGTCCATCATGGCTCTGATCGCCACAGCAATCGCTTTGGCCAACGTGCTACGTACCCAGCCTGTCAGCATCCCGATGGAGATCACGTCTGAGGAGGAGGCCTCATCACAGAACAGAGACAGCTCTGGTTAAAGTGGTAAATGACCTATTACTGGCCTCTGATCAAGGTTGTGTGTCTTTGCTTGTGTTACTTGACCTTAGTGAAGCTTTTTACACCATCAATCATACAGATTATATGTTGGAGTTAAGGGAATGGCCCTCTCCTGGTTCAGGTCCTATTTGACTGACAGCTGTTAAAAATCTTGGAGTGATTGTTGACTCCAATCATTAATTTGATGCTCATGTAGATTTATTACTAGGATAGCCTTCTTAGAAATATTGCTAAAATAAAAATGTAATGTTGCAGCACAATGCAGAAATATTAGTTCATGTGTTTGTTAGCTCTAGGCTGGATTATTGTAAGGCCTTGCTGTCTGGATGTTCCAGTAAGTGTATAAACAAACTCCAGTTAGTTCCAGATGCAGCAGCCAGAGCCCTTACTAGAACCAGAAGATACGATCACATCACCCCCACCTTATGCACTCTGCATTGGCTTCCAGTCAAATTTCGCATTGATTATAAAATACTACTATTAAAATATAAAGCACTAAATAGTCTTGCACCGCAGTACCTGAGTGAACTTTATGTTATGTCTCTTATGTACCTCTGTGCCTACTTCAATCAAAAGGTGCTGGCTCTTTGTTGGTACCTCGAATATTAAAGACTACAGCAAGGGGGCAGAGCTTTCTCTTACAAAGCCCCACAATTACTCTCACAGGATCACTCAGGTTTGTGGACTGTGGAGTGTCTGGCGCTTTATGTCCCATGGCTTCCTCATGTCTGCATCACCTTCTGGCTCTCCTTTTTAGTTATGCTGTCTTAGCTAGTCTTGCCAGAGTCCCTGCTTGCACTTCTGCATAAAATGTAATTTTTTTCTAAAGATTTGTGGAAGAGCATACCTAATCATCTGTATTTCTATGTCTCCCACCTTTTCTAAAAGAAAATTTTAATCAGATTACCGGTTAATGTCGCAGGTTTTTTTAACTATATAGCACTCAGTTATAGAAGGGATTATCTGTTACCGCACTATCTAGTGTCACCCAAATGAGGATGGGTTCCCTCTTGAGTCTGGTCCCTCTTATCATTGAGGGAGTTTTTCCTTCCCACCATCGCCACCAGCTTGCTCATTAGGGATAACAGTTAGGGACAAAACCTATAAGCCATGTCCTAATTTCTTGTCTTTGTTAAGCTGCTTTGAGACAATGTCCATTGTTAAAATAAATAAATAAAGTTGAAAATAATTTTTGCATTGTTGTATGGTGTCTTTCACTCAGCCTATGCACAGATCTAATTGACAGAGCTTTGGCATGTCTTCCAATCACAGCCTCTCACATGTTGGCAAGAAATCATGCAAGTGATATGGGTTAGGGAGGCAGGCCTCATAGTAGAGAACAAGATCTGTTAATTGTTTGTGTACCAAGTACATGGACTGACAAACCACTGTATTCTAATTTTTGATCAATATTAGTGGTAGGGATAATTCAGTACTCACAGGATATTGATAGGGAAATGTCCCTACCATCCCCAACTAATTCTATATCCTGGTGGTGAGTTTGAGTTTGGGTCAATGATTGAGTGATCTCTGCACCATAGGGCTGCTCATGTGTAGGGCGTAACACAATAGAGAGCAATATTTATAATAGAAGAACTTAAGAGTAAAACTATGCAAATTCTTAAGCACTGAAATTACTGTGTTATTCTGTCTTAACTAGCATTAAAATAAATGTGTGCACCCATTTTGGTAACTGTAGCTAAATAAAGAGTTTTTGAAGCAACAGTGAGGTAATCTATTAGTTTGCAGTATTGGAAATATGGTAATTCAAAATCACTAGCAGCAATAACGTGTGGCTGGAAATGCACCAAGCAATAAAGCAATAGTCATCTCAAAAATTGTTTCATGAACACGAGTTCAGTTTGCTTCAGTGGCCTTCCCAGTCAGTCAGTCAGTCAGTCATCAGTCATCTTCTGTACCGCTTATTCCCAGTTACGGGGTCACGGGGGAGCCGGTG
>JAOVYV010000050.1:16087481-16099178 GCA_025674545.1 Hassar affinis
TCAAATACAGAAATAGACCCCGTAATTCAGACTGCGCCTTATAGTACGGTGCGTCTTATGGTCCGGAAAATACGGTATTTGTATGTTTGAAAGCATTCTTAGTTTACAGCATTTTTTCACACCTGCCTAAAACTTTTACACAGTACTGTATTTAAGTGTGTAATTCATATATTACTATTGTGAATTGAAATATGATTGAATATTTTAAACATAAATATCCAAAGATATTCAGTAACTGCTTTATCCTGGTCAGGCTACAGATAATTTATAGTCACCAGTCCAGAGAATCCAAACGAGGCCCACACAGACAAGCATGAAAATAGTGTTTTATTTGGTATTTATAATTTATTTACTACAGTAATTGTGATTTATTGTAAGAAAATTGTTCCCTTTTTTGTGGAAACAGAAAAATGTTGATTTATGCATTGTAACATTGAACATAAACTTACAGTATTGAATTGTACTGCTAATTATTAAAATTGTAATGTAGACTAATAGTGTTAAGCTGAAATGATAAGCACATAACCCTGTGGCTTAAAAGGTGATATGATTGGAATATCTTTTAAAAAACTAACATTTGATAAGGAACAATTAAGAATGGTTGCATCTGGTCCCATTATTCACACATTTTCAAATCATAAACAACATTCTTCAAATGCAGTTCAAACATACATGGCAAATGCATCAATCCTTTTAACAGTCAAAGAGATGAGAAGGCTCATACATTAGTCTCTGTGATTACATCCACATTAATATACAATCAAAAAAAGTATTATTTAGAGCCCATACAGTAATGTAGAATGAGTTTCAGAAAGTAAACATGAGGGAGTAATAGATGCTGGAAAAAAAATGGCATATGAACAAAACCTCACAGCAATTATATTTTGTTTTAAATAGCCATTTTAATACAATATGTGTATGCTTATTCAAGCATATAGTGCAAAATGTATTTTTATTAAAGTTCAAGCTGGCCAAACCTTTTGCAACACCATAAAATGCATCATGTCAGATTTTAACTGAGGAAGACCTAATGGACAGAGGGGAAACAATTTTTTGTCCCACAAACTAAAACAGTTTACTTAGCACTTTTTATGGTGAATTCAAATTTGTTTTTAATTTTTTTCTACCAGTCATGGTAGAGCATATATTACCTATTCATAAATAAGGTTGTTATTATTCTTAAAATACACAGATCAGCCATAACATTAAGACCATTGATGGGAGAAGCGAATAAATAACACTGATTATCTCATTACAATGTCATCTGTCAATGTGTGGGATATATTAGGCAGAAAGAGAACAGTCAGTTCTTAAAGTCAATGTGATGCAAGGAGGAAAAATGGGCAAGTGTAAGGATCTGAGTGACTTTTACAAGGTCCTAACTGTTAAGGATAGACAAAAAGTGGTCCAAGGAATGAAAACCAGTGAAGTGACAGGGTACTGGGTGCCCAAGGCTCAATGATGAAGGCTAGCCAGTCTGGTCAGATCACACAGAAGAGCTCCTGTAGTACAGATTAAAGATTGCTGAAAAAGTCAATGCTGGCTATGATAGAAAAGTGCCAGGGCATTGCACACACAGGGCGTTGCAACTTGCTGTATATGGGGCTATGTAGCCACAGACTGGCCAGAGTGTCCATACTGAACCCTGTCCACCACAGAAAACACCAACAACAACAATTGGCATGGAAGCATCAGAACTGGACCTTGGAGCAATGTAATAATGTGGCCTGGTCTGATGAAATCATGTTTCTGATGTGTGACACTGTTATGCTGGGAAATCTTGGGTCTGGACATTCATGTACAGTACCAGTCAAAAGTTTGGACACACCTTAAAATTCAGTGGTTTTTCATTATTTTGAATATAGAATGGAATTATTTAGTAAACAAAACAGTGTTAAACAAACCAGAATATATTTTATATTTTAGATTCTTCAAAGTGGGCACCTCTTGCTTAGTTGACAGCTTTGAACATCTTGGCATTTTCTCAGACAACTTTATGAGGTAGTCACCTGGAATGGCTTTCAGTTAACAGCTGTGCCTTGTCAAGAGTTAATTTCTTGGCCCTCACAATGACCATCCATTGTGTTGTGAATAGGCAAAGTTGGTATACAGCGAATAGCCCTATTTGAGTAATGTTCTAATCTGTATTATGAGCAAGAACTACTCAACTAAGTAAAGAAAAATGACAGTCCATCATTACTTTAAAAAATGAAAGTCAATCAGTCCAAAAAATGTCAAGAGCTTTGAAAGTATCCTGGTGCAGTTGCAAAGACCATCAAACATTATGATGAAACTCTCATCAAGAAAAGGAAGACCAAGAGTTACCTTTGTTGCACAGGATAAGTCCATCAGAGTGATCAGCCTCAGAATCTGCAAGTTAATAGCACCCCAGATAAGAGCCCACCTAAATGCACCAAGAAAAAAGCTGATGGAGTGGCAAAGCTGCCAACAAGTGCTCAGCACCTCTGGGAACTCCTTCAATACTGTTGGAAAACCATTTCAGGCAAGTGTGCAAAGCTGTAATCAAAGCTTTGAAGAATCTAAAATCTTGTTTAACACTTTTACATTTACTTATGTGTCAATGTTCTTTCATAGTCTGGATGACTTCAGTATTAATTTACAATGTATGGGGGAAAAAAAAGAAAAACACTGAATGAGAAGGTGTGTCTGAACTTTTAACTGGTACTGTAGCTGTTACAAGTACCACCTACCTAAACATTGCTGCAGAACAAGTACACCCGTTCATTGCAACAGTATGCCCTAATGGCAGTGGCCTTTTCAACAGGATAATGCACCTTGCCACAATCCAAAAATGCTCAGGAATGGTTTGATGAACAAAGTGTTCAAGGTGTTGAATTTGCCTCCATATTACCCAGATCTCAATCCTACTGAGCATCTGTGAGATGTGTTGGACAAATAAGTCTGATCCATGGAGGCCCTAGCTTGCAACCTATAGGATTTAAAGAATCTGCTGTTAACACTTGGGTGCCAGATACCACATAACACCTTTAGAGGTCTTTGTGGACACTTGACTCAATGTGTCAGAGCAGTTTTGGCCACACAAGGGGACCTACAGAATGTTAGGCAGGTAGTGTTAATGTTATGGCTGACTGGTGTACATACACATTTACTTCTAAAATGTACAAGTGGATTTTTGCCTATATTTGGCCTCAGGAACATCTGTCATTGTCCAGACATAGTCTGCCAACAAAGAGGAGCTCCATTCCTTGGTACCTCTTTTCTATGTGAGTATAATGAAGAAATTGGATTAATGGCAATTTAAGCTTCAAGTATGACTTTTGCACTTCAGCAGTTTAATGGTCTATGAAGCAGCAAGCATGGAACACTGTATAATAAGGATGACTGCACAGTTTTAATTCAATATCTTCTGTCCCAGTTCAAGATGTTTGGATTTGCAAGTGAAGTGCCTGCACAGTTAACAAGAATGCATACATTTACATTGATGTCCTTCAAGAGTTTGCAGCAGGACTGGCACAACATACACAAGTAGTGCAAGATTCGTCATTACATGGCACAAGTATCTAATCTCAAGTTCTGAAAGGGTACGTGTTTGACAACTCTTAAGAAGTCAGATCTACTAATCATTATCAACTCAGAAGTAAAGTGCATCGACTGATTTATGTTCAGAGTATTTTCTTCAGAGTTTTATCTTCTGGATGACTGTGCTTTTAAAGACAATGTTAACATGCTACTATGGACACTGTTATGCTACTGCTGCAGCTACTTGGATGTCCCTGTGCCAAATGGATCTGAATGATTTTTCATTACTTTTATCCATTTAGGTATTCAAACACAAGGCCTGTTGTTAAATGTTAAGTAAGTAATTATTGTGCTGCATCAAATTTTGCAGGCAACATCAGACCATCATAACATGCAAGTCTGTAAATGTATGTGTTCATGCAATCTTCCTTTCCTGACTTCTGTCCATTTAGCTGCGAAACACAAGGCTTAGGATCTTATTGAAAATTTGTAATTGTATGCTGTACAGACTCCCAAAGGGGGATCTGGCTCAAACTTGGCAGTCAACATCATACCGTGTTCTCATGTATGTCTGATAAGTCCATATGCATTTAAACACAAGGACTGCAGTTATATGCATAGTAGTTTATTTTATGCTGTAGGGACGCCTGATGTTCTAAGTGGCTCAAACTTTGCAGGCAAAATCAGACTGTCATTATATGTATTATATGTTCATATTACTTATTTTTCCTGACTTCTGTCCATTTGGGTTTAGAAATATAAGGTCTGTGATAATATGCAAAACAGATAATTGTGCACTGTGAGTGAAACAGTGCAATATAGTGAATCTATACAGTAATCTATTTCAGTAAGGTACAAGTCCTAAAATGAAGTTTGGGCCTTATTTATACAGGAGTGGATAAAAAAATGAAAGGCAGTTAAAGTTTATCAAAAGGCTTCATTTAGCTATAGTATTTATAACTATTGGTAAAATGTCTGGTTCTCAAAGGTTAGCCCATTGACATGCATGCCAAGATTATGCCCAATGCACCAAAACAGGGTCTTGTTGACATAAAGAACATAACTGAAAGGAACTCACAATCTGTAAAGGTATCCATATGTTATGACTGATCAGAGGCCTTCCATAAAGACGCACACTGAGTTTTGTTCAGATTGACCTTTTGCCCTTGGAATAATAAGCTGTACTCTTTGTATAAACAAGGCAAAATAACATATTTAGAATTTAGGTTTTTCTGACCAATTTAGGTTAGAAATGCCAAGGCCACAAGGATTGACTGCTTAAAGGAAAACATGCAAAGTAATGGGAGTAAAGCAAAGTGAATAGCAAACAGCAAAGTGTCCCTCAAGACCAAATTTGAGGCAATCAGACAAAAATCTATAGACTAGTTCAAAAAGAAAAAAGAAAAGAAGCAATTTTTTAACCTTTACAAATAAAGTAACCATTTTTAATGCACTTATATTTACAAAAAAAAACATTGTACTGGATAAGATAAATCCATTTGTCAATTGGTCAAAATCTGAACAAGACATACTTGATTTTAATCAATAGTGCCCCCCAGTAGTCAAATTGTTTGAATTTTAACAGGTGTATAATGAGGCCCTATATGAATGCAGCAGCCAAGTTTCATCCTGACTGGTCAATGATAAGCTTGTCAAATGATTACTGAATATGTATTGGCCAATGACGATCACAATTTTTGACTTATCTATTAATCCTTAATTTAACTTGTACTGATGCAAATTGGCTAAATTGGCTGTGAAGTTTAATCAAAATCAAATTAAGTGTTCATGAGTTTTAACAATTTATGCAAAATATGCTCTTATCTGGAAGGGTTAATTTGCATATGACAGCCAAATTGTTTTCAAATGTCAAAATGTTTTTGATAATTATTGAGTTTTCGAATATTTTCACACCAATATTGTGGTGATTGGATGAAGAACCTAGGACTAGTTCGCAAAAGTAAGGTTCACATATTATGCTAGTTAGCAAAACTTCTAAGTGGACAGAGCTTAGTGGTTCATGGGGATTTTTGGTTGGCTTGAGCCAAAGAATTCAGTGGAAGTGTAATTTTGTATCTACCCCTTACAGTGAGTGTGGAGGAAAATCACAAAAAAGAAAACCACTAAGTGCTTGAACCCTAAAAATATTTTTTTTACATGGGACAAAATCTTTGTTAACCACTGTAAATTAATTTTGAGATACAACAGAGAAGAATCTTTCCATGCACGATAAGATAAGAACATATTTTATGAATAAATATAGAGAATTGGCTAATATGTAAAACTTTTATAGTGCTATCCAAGTCAATCTAATTTGAGAGGCACTATAGAATGCTCTTGGGGAGAAACCCAAACTGAGGACAATTACCTATTAAAGTAAGACATTTACAATAATCAACATTTCCTTTTTAACATAAACTATTATGTTTGTAACAATAATGCACTGCAAAAAAGCAAAGTATTGTTTTTTTTTAAGATTCATGTTTAATGCCCCAAAAAGAGCAGTTCTATAGGAATTGTCTGGTAGTTGATTAGGCAGTGCCAAATTAAAGAGAAAAATAGTAAAGACAAAAGATTCTGCAATATTTCTAAAACTGAATTCTCTTAAAACATAGCTGTTATTTGGTACAAGTCTCTTAGATATATACATCCCCTGGCAAAAATGATGGAGTCACCACTCTTGGAAAAAAAAAATCAGAGACAGGCCACAAAACTTTCTTTTTTTCAAAATTCCAACCATCAAGAAACAATAATTTGTTTGTTTTTGTCCAAGGCCACAAGCATTGACTGCTAAAAGGAAACCATTCAAAGTAATGGGAGTAAAGCAAAGTGAATAGCAAACAGCAAGGTGTCCCTCAAGACCATATTTGTTTGAGTTTTGCATCACATTAAATCTGCTAATTAGTCTTCAGTTCAAAAACAGTGCTCACACCTTGGAAAGTGGACTGTGTGACTCGATGAATGTGATCTTCAGTGATGAATCGTGAATTTGCACTGGGCAAGGTAATGATGATGGAACATTTTTTATTTCATTTTTCAAGATGCTAATATATCTTGCTATAGGGCAAAGGATGTGATATAATGTCAATGGCATGGCCTGCAAGTAGTCTGGATCTCAATCCAGTTGAACATCTCTGGTGGAAATTTAAGAAAATGACAAGGCTCCAACCTGCAAAGCTGATCTGGCAACAGAAATTAGAGACAGGAAGAGCCGGATTGATGAAGAATTGCTATGAACTATTTGTCATTAGTTAAGTCCATGCCTCAGAGAATTCAAGCTATTATAAAAGCCAAAGGTGGTGCAACAAAGTACTAATGGTGCAGTGTTTTTCTCACGATTCCATAATATTTTCCTCACAATTGAGGGATTCTATCATTTTTTTCCTCTATGTAATCTAAAAAAAAAAAGCAATTGTGAGTGACAACAATCATTTTTCTTTTTTTTTATTGTTTCTTAATTCTTCAGGTTGGAATTTTGAAAGAAGATCAGTTTTGTGCTGTGTCTCTGTCATTTTGTTTTTCTACATAATTAAACAATTGAAAGAACATCCTTCAAGGGTTGCGATTCCATAAGTTTTGCCAGGGGTTGTAGTATGAAAACAAATGAAATGACAAGCATAAGCATAATTGTCTCAGTCACTATGACCTTTTGAAAAGACATTAAAATTCTCCGTCTCACAAATATGGTCAGACTGGTTTGCTCCCCCCATCCCCTGTCAATAACTTGTTTTAAGACTTTAATTAAAGTGTTTTATCTTCCTAGAAATCCTTCTTGACCTGCGTGGATTACAAGTTGCTCTACCATCTACACAAATCCAGGACCTTAGAGGATATTTATCAGAACTCATCCTATGCCTTTCTACTTTCTGGCCTTCTTTGTCAAACTGTGTTTGTAGCTTTAGTGCCAGTTCTCTGTCCATTCTTTCTTGATGGATCTGATCAACGTATAAATCATTTTGTCTATATTGTGTGTCACAGCCATCACATCTTTCTATCTTGGACATTTTTATCCTCTTAGTCTCTTCCAAATGTTTCGTCTTCTGGCTCCTCTTTTTGCCCCTTCTTGAGGTAGGTCTGTTAAGTACACAACTTCTGACAGTGGGCTCATCCCTTGAATACTTAAGGTCCTCTATACCCTGATTATGACTCACTCCCATATGTTTGTCCATTATGGGTGACTTCATGTTTTCAACTCGTCCTGAAAGTGAACAATGTGGTTCACAAGCACCAAATTGCTTGTGAGTATCAGAATTAATGTAGGGTGCCATCAGTGTAGGGTGTGTGTTTGTAGACTGTGAGCCATCTTCTCTGCACTGATCAAAAATCAACTGCCGCTTATTGTACAGCAAAGACTTTTCCCTCTGCTTTCTAGACAAGTTTGTATTTGCAGTACAAGGACAGTATTGGCCCTGCAAGCCTTTCTCTGTGGAATCACAGTTACAGGATTTGTTCTCTTGGTCTTCTTCAGAGCTCCGTGTGATGTTGTAATCATCTGTCAGTGGACTTGTGATGGTCCCTTTGGACATGAACTTGACACGCTGCCGATCTACCTCAACCTGCTTCCACTTCTGCAAGATACTAGGACTGGCTTCATAGCTCGTGCTTTTCTGCAGGCTGTGGGTCAGGTTTCTGGGGGTTGACTTTACTATGATGGGTTCCATTAACCGGCCATCTGGGAGTCTCTTTGGTGGCGTGCATGGTGAACAAACGATGGGCTTGAAGTGGTTCAGTTCTTCCGAGATGCTGTCATTGCTCTCTGGGCTGACAGACCGCTCAGGTTTAGTGTTGGGCACTAAAGAAGAAGGAGGAGAAGCCAAGATGGAACGCCAGTGATGCCTCTTGTCAAGGGGAAGAACTGGTGCTGAGAAGAAGTGACTGTTCTCAGAGGACAGGAGTATTCCAGCATTGAAACTATGACAGATACTGGCCTACAGTGAGGGGAAATAGTGGAATTATTATTACAATTTATTTTAAAAAAATGCTTTTATATTAGATGGGGTTTGAAAACAATTCTGACTATGTATATCATAAACTCTATTATATATTTAGCATTACAACAATCTGAGGTGAAATCATTTTGCAGGTGTTAAGGTCAATCATACTTTTTCCGGTAAAGTAAGGTGTGACTGAGCTCTGACATTTCTTCTGCCTTCCTCAGAGTCAGTACAGCTTTGGCTCCTTTGTACACTGATGTTGTACAGACTGTATCAACACAACAAAAAGGTGGAGACATGAATAATTTGCACACCCTATACAAGAGTTTGTAGTATAAAGCAGATCTTTTGAAAGAAATTGTGTTGATACCTTCTGCATAAAGCTGGAGAAAACCTTGATCTGCGCACAAATGCTGATGCATGTCTGGTTCTCATTCTCATAGGTTCTTCATTCTCAGAGTCTGACAGCACACCTAAAGACTGAAATATTACTCGTCATGAAAGTTTTTGTTTTAACTACGGCTTGACTAATAAATCAGCTTAATTATAGCATTACTGCTATATGAGGTTTTTTAATTCTAAATACTGAGCACTAAAAATATTGTTTTCTACTCTTTTCTGTTTACAAGGTCTGTCTGGAAAGTAATGAGAATGAATTTCCCATTCCCAAGGTCAGTTAGAGTGGGATCTCAGATAAATGGTAGGAGTTCATTCAGTTTTTCAGTTGCATTCTAGCCTTTGCAGTGGACAGATGTTTGTTTTTTGAAGCCCTGCTGAAGTGCCTCGTCACAGAACAATGCAAACAAGTTTGGATCAAATGCTGGATCATTTAACAAGAGAGCCTAATTTTCTGAACAGATGACAGGAGATGAATCACAGGTGTTCTGAGACAAAAGAAGTGTTGAATGGCAAATGGCATCACCTCACCCAAAGAAAGCTCACAAATCAAGTCACTGTTCATCGTCTTTTTTGATTCTCAAAGGATTGTCCTTAAAGAATTCATACCAGAAGGCCAATATTAAAAGACATTTGAAAGACCACCGCTTCTGCACAGTAAAGTACACCCATAGAGCCATGACAGAGACGCTGAACACCAGCAGATTATTTAAAGCACTCGTACCAACAATGGCAGAGGCATTGGGAGTTCTCAAGTTCTCATTACTTTCTGGACATACCTCTATTAAGATTGTTTCATTGTTCATCTCTATCAGCTGTTCAGCTAAGTGGCATACACTGAAAGCAAGACAGACATACACCATGGATAGGATGCAAATCAGATGCAGTGCAAAAGGACATGGGCACAGAACACAGGCACATAAGACAGGCACATAAGACAGGCACATAAGACAGGCACATAACACAGGCATATAACACAGGCATATAACACAGGCATATAACACAGGCATATAACACAGGCACACCCCTGAAAAAAATCACAGTAGCCAATATATCTAATGGACACAGGGGGAAAATGAGAAACACTGCACAGATACTAAACAAAGCTCAGGCTTTCACTCTGAAGCTGTGAGGTGTGTGAAACCAACACTCCTTGCTGAACCATTCTTTAAACAAACAACCAACCAAGTAAACATACAGAGTTTTGTGGTCCACATTCTCCTTTCTTATGACATGGTAATTTCTTCAGTCTCTCTTCAGTTTCTTCATCCATAATCATCTGGAAGTACAATGTTTAGATGACTGTGATACTTAAATAATACTCACATTATGTCATCTCATATCAACCTGAATAAGAAGATATTTGGGTTAGACAACCATACTTCTTATGATTATATAGTGTGAGCTAGAGAGATCTGACAATTTCTGACAAGATCTGGTTATTTCACAAAAGCTAGTTTGATTAGAGTAGTGACTGGTTGGGGAAACAGTAGCTCAATTGATGCTGTTTTAGTCAACAGCTGTTTAGAAACATTTTTTAAAAATGGTGACTGTAATTGCTACTCAATTGCTATTTCTCATTTAGTTCAATATTCCTTGGCCCTGTGCAGTGTCTTCTCAGAACACAATTAAAAAACGCTTTTCGGGACAATGCTTCTGCCTTGAAAATGAAACCACTCAGCAAGTCATGGACATTTTGAACACAAGAAAATGTTGAAAGAGTGTGAGCCTCCGTAATAAGGAGTTTGCATCTTTCAGCCAGGAAACATTTTCTTGCTTTGGGAATTTCCAACACAAGCATGTGCGAATAAAAATGGCATAAAAAGGTTAGTGTAATGGTTCTAATTTCAAATAAATGTTACAATTAGTTATCATGTTTTTTCAAAAAAGCAGGTCTCTCTGGCTCACCCTGTGCCATCATAACTCACCTTATTCTTTTGTTTATCATACTCATGTTGCACTTCTCCAGGCTTACATATCTGTATAGGTGAACAGAAACCATCTGGAAAAGACAGAACAATAAAAAAAACATTATTGGTTGATCTGTGACAATCTCAAGAAAAACAAAAATATCGGAAACAAATCTATAATAGTAAACTAAGCATTAGACAAAAAAACATATAGGAAGCTTTAATTTACTTAGTGGAAACAAATATCTGTGTTAATTGTTTCTTTTTCTTATAATAATAAATAGGGATGTAACGATACAGTCTGCTCATGATTTTCTTACAATATTTTAAACAAAATTTAAACAAAGAACAATTATGAAAGACAGTTCTTTTTTATTTCTGAAGTGTACATTTTCTTGTATAAGTTTTTTGCAGCTTCACCATATCTTAAATAACATAACATTTACAGCCTTGCAGCTTCAAAACAAAAGCAAATGTGAAGCAAACATTTGAAAGACGGGTGGACTTCAAAGGCTACCCAGAGCTATGTCACTATAACAGCTTCGTTCTCCAAACTTGCCATCTTTTAGAGTCAAGGAAATAGGCTCTTTCGGAGTGGGAGCTTGAAAAAGCTAATCACAACATTGCTGTTGTTATGGACAATGCTCGAAATAGTGGTGAAGGAGGCTGGACTAGCACCACACAAAGTGTTTTGCCCACACTTAAAAGCTTGCTTCCCAAGCAGGTCTAAACTGTGTAAACCATGTCAGTCAGTTGTAGTGGCTACCACTGTGCTCTTGGATAAACAGAGATTATAACAGAACCCCCCTGCATAAACTCATCAACTTTCTTTTAATTTGAAGGAGACTAAAAATTATTTGTTAAAGTTTTTACTCAAGAAAGCTACAGGGGTTAGACAATGAAACTGAAACACCTGTCATTTTAGTGTGGGAGGTTTCATGGCTAAACTGGACCAG
>JAOVYV010000050.1:16137600-16147770 GCA_025674545.1 Hassar affinis
CATCTCTGATGGTATGGGGGTGTGTTAGTGCCCATGGCATGGGTAACTTGCACATCTGTGAAGGTACCATTAATGCTAAAAGGTACACACAGGTTTTGGAGTAACACACTGCCATCCAAGCAACGTCTTTTTCAGGGACGTCTCTGCTTGTTTCAGCAAGACAATGCCAAGCCATTTCAAGTTAATGACTAAGCACTCTTGTAAATCACTCTGGACAAGAGCATCTGTTAAATGCCATAAATGTAAATGTAAGCCACATTCTGTATGTGTTACTACACCATGACTTGAGTGTTGTTAAAAGGAAAGATGATGTAACACAGTGGTAAACATGCCCCTGTCCCAACTGGTTTGGAACCTGTTGCATGCATCAAATTCAATTGAGTGAATATTTGCAAAAAACAATAAAGTTTATCTGTTTATAAAATATTAAATACCTTGTCTTTGTAGTGTATTCAATTGAATATGGGTTGAAAAGGATTTGCAAATCATCGTTGGGAGCAATAATTTATGTCCTTTAGATATAGAATCATATCAAACAATGAGCTCAAATGTGGTTGTGAATAAAAAAAACAGCGCATAAAATGTGCTACATCAATCACTGAAAACACATCAATCCAAATTTAACTTATTCTGATCTATCTGATCACTACCTGTGGTCCCACTGTGGGCTTTCCGCTCTACATTCAGCTTGTCATTCTCCCATGGCCTGGCAATGAGATAGTATACTACTCCATCTCAGCCATGGCTGTCTCCCTGAAGGCTAAGGAAAGAATATTATCTGTCTGTGCCATGGGGAAGCAGGCACATTGTCTAGGACAGCATGGTTATTAGCAAAGAATGATAGAGGACTAGTACAGGCTAGATTATGTTTTAAAGTGGCCTGTGAGCTGCAGGCTGTGCAACTTGATAAACAGAGCAAGATTGGAGAGAGCAAGTTCGGGAAGGATGGTGATAAGGAAACTCAGGGAGGCACAGCTAAACAGATTTAAAATTTGAGTGTGGATTTAACTGAATTTCATTTTTGAAATTTGTGGATCCTTCCCAGGCCTTGAATTTGAGTAAGATTAAGAGAGTTGCAGAAGTTAGTGCTATTCTTCTTGCTTGCCCTGCTCTCTATTGCTCCTGCTCTGTGCTCATGGCTCAGTAGAGAACAAAATGTATACACATGGTTTGATGCCAAACATATAGTGCCCTGTTTGTATAATAAGGGCACACTGGGAGCTCTGGTAAAGCAGTAAGATACACTGCTTTTATACAGATTTAATTTTGTAGAAAAAAAAATCACAGAGACATGCCACAAAACACAAATGGACAGAAACACAAAAAATCTTTTTTCAAAATTCCAAATATAATTGTAATTCCAAATAGAAATATAATTGTTGTAGTCAGTCACAATTGCTTGATTTAGATTACATAGAGGGAAAATATGGAATCACTCAATTCTATATATCGAATCATGAGAAAAACACTGAACCAATAGAACTTTGTTACACCACCTCTGGCTTTTATAACAGCAGAGGTTGCAGCAGGAAGGGCATCCAGCATGCCAGATCAAGGTGCAGATTTGATCCACTGTGTCAACCCCAAGAGGATCGGAGCAGCCAAAAGAAGAAGAAGATTTCCACATTCTGTTTTTTCACCACTTGATTTAAACAATATATCTAATACTTGAAGTATTTGGGGGGGGTGAAGGTGTGCTTTAGCTAACTTTCTGCAAATAAAAAGCAGGGACAAAAGCAGAAGGAAGGTGAATTAGACAAAGGTGAAGGGCAGAGCAAGGGAAAAGAGCCTTAAAGAAAGAAATGAGAGAAGATGGAATAATAAAGAATGTAGAAATGAGCAATAAAGAGTTGAGTGAGGGGTATGAAGATATAAATATGATAGTTGCTTAAACTTCTTTTAAAAATAAATAGGACTAGATTAAATGGTCAATGTAAAAGTTGATTTCATGTTATCCCAATATTTTGTGATTTACCTGCATTTAAAACATCACCAGTATGCCAGAAATTAAGTCTGAAATTCAATTTTGTCTGAGAATAACCAATTTTGTCTGGTGATAACCTCTGCCTCCCAATCTGGAACCTCATGGCACACTTTTGTAAGATAGAATTACTGTAATGCACTGATGTAACAGTAGGGCATTTCAAAGACTGGCACTGATCATTAGAGATAAATGGTGTATAATCTAAATTTGTAACTCTCATAACTGCATACCTTGCCTATTAATTTCACTATAGTTATGTTAAAATTTCTATAGAATAATATGATTTAACATAAATAGTATATTACTAAAATTACTAGACTCTACACTTTATCTGTCCAGCTCTGGTTTAAATACCCTGAGTTCTGAGGAAGTCAAAGCAGTTACTAAAGGTGAATGCATGACTGTATATTTAGTGTAGTTCAGGGTTTAAGACATTGGACTGTTGAATGGAAAGTTGTGAGTTCAAATCCTACCACAGCCAAGCTGTCACTGAGCAAGGCCCTTATCCCTCAACTGCTCAGTTGTGTAAATGAGACAAAATATAAATCACTCTGTGTAAGGGTGTCAGCCAAATGCTGTAAGTGTTCATTCTATTCATTTTTCTTCTTGCCTTAATCTAGGCAAGTAGTATGGAAAATACATGAGCTCCATTTTTTATTTGTAGAGAATGTGAAAATGTAATTCAGTCTTAATTCCAGTTTTTACATAATTCAAAAGACTACCATAAAAGACATTTTTCTTACACATAGCTTATATAACTGGTTAATGAGTGTCCTTCTATTGGAGAATATTACAGTATGCTATATTGTCCCAAAAGCTGCCCTTTCCAGTAGAGATGATGGAATTCAGTGCTGTATAGGGTACTCCTACCAGTGAGAAAACATGATGAAATGCAGGTTTCCCTCCAGTGAATCAAATGTGATGTAGTGCTGTAAAGGGTGTCCTTACATGCATGAACATGTGGGGAAGTGGTTGCCCTTCCAGTGAAGAAAATGTGATGTGGTGCCATATAGGAGCCTTCAAATAACCTTGACGTTCCTTTCCAAGTGAGAAAACAAGTGCCCTGGTAATGGAGAGAAAAAGGCCCAATCCCAATCCCCCTTTACCCTACCACTTGGCCCAACTCCTCCATTTATGCTCCAAATTAGGGTAGGATGTCCCATTTCCTTTGAGGATAAAGGGGTAGTGGGCATCTAGCCCTTCAAGTAATCCTCCAAACAGTGTTTTCTGATGCAGACTCCAAATGGAGTGGTAGAAGAAAATTCCCAGATTACTTTGCAAACTGATGCAGTATAACATCAAACATGGATAGGCATTGGGTAAATAGTCCATAAATTACATGGCTGTTGGTGCCAGTTTGAGTATTTCAGAAACTGCTGATATTCTGTGATTCTGCCAACTATATCAGATTACACAAAATGGTAGTGGAACTTGGCAGAAGCAACTTGTTCATGAGATAGGTCAGAGGAAAATGGCAAGACAGGTTTGAGATGACAGAAAGAGTGTAAGTCAAATAGCCACTCTTTACAACTGTGGTGAACAGAATAGCATTGCAGAACACATAACATGTCTAACCTTGGTGGTCTAAAACAACAGAAGAACAGGAACATGTGACTACAGTGGGGACAGGCCCATCAAAAAATAAACAATGGAAATGGGGGGAATTGGTATTTTTCCAATTTTTACATGTTCAGTTGTTCCTGAAGTGTCTTTGTTCTAAAGAAAATGTTTTTTCTTACAGAAAATAACATAAATAAAAAAGAGGTTAATATTATAATATTACTTCCAGATTTGTATATATGCAGTCTGTTAAAAATACTGAAATGATGAATTTGAACCAGTAGTAATATCCTTCCTGTGTAAAGCTAGTGCAATCCAATAGAGTTTAAGAAACACAAATAAAATAACTTTTACATTGGTTTCAGTGTTAGTGGTAATATTATGGACATAGTATAAAAAACTATTATAACAGGGTGCTCACTATCATTATTTTACTGTCTAATTTTCTTGTGTATTCATGTTTTGTTTTCTTTGCAATTGCCATTGCTCTTGTTTTGTGAAGGACTAGGCCACAGCAGAGTCTTTATGTTTGTAAAGTTTGCTGCTTGAAAATAACATGGCTCTGTTTAACATTATACAGCTGCCATAGATTTGTATGAACTACTTTATTGGAGAATGTATGGTACTGTAGAATAGAAGAGGCACTGAGCATGCAGAAGTCATTGACATTTAATCATGCCAAGGTCACCCCTCTCCTCTGCAGTATTATGCTACTCACATTAGCTAAAAATAGAATAGTGTTCATATATAAAGCATGATAGTAAACACTTTTAACCCATTGTTTATGCAACAGTATTTTTTTACTGTTATACGTGCATATGTTTAAGTGCATATGTTTTTAATAGCGTACTTTCTCATGAAGCCTCATCAAGAATACTGTTAGAAACTTGATATAAACTGATATACTGTATACAGTTTGCATATGTTTAACATTATGTGAGTTAGAACATACAGTCACTCACAAAAGTACATTTTACATTTACATTTCTGCAAATATTTTATTGGGACAACATGGGACAACACTATAGAAATGAAACTTGGATATAACTTAGAGTAGTCAGTGTACAGCTTGTCTAGCAGTATAGATTTACTGTCTTCTGAAAATAACTCAACACACAGCCATTTATGTCCAAATAGCTGCTACACAAGTGAGTCAATTTCCCTGGTTTCATGTGACTTGTTAGAGTTACAAGGTTCCGGGTGTGAATGGGGAGCAGGGCTGTTAGATTTGGTGCTTTGGGAACGATTCTCTCATACTGGCCACTGGACATTCAACATGGCACCTCATGGCAAAGAACTCTCTGAGGAAGTGAGAAATAGAATTGTTGCTCTCCACAAATATGGCCTAGGCTATAAGAAGATTGTTAACACCAAGAAACTGAGCTACAGCACAGTGGTCAAGGTCATATAGTAGTTTTCCAGGACAGGTTCCCCTCTGAACAGTCCTCGCCAGGACCAAAGAAGTTGAGTCCATGTGTTCAGCATCATATCCAGAGGTTAGCTTCAAAAAAGAGATGCATGAGTGCTGCTAGCATTGCTGCAGTGGTTGAAGAAGTGGGAGGTCAGCCTGTCAGTGCTCAGACCATACGCCACACACTGCATCAACTCTGCATGGCCATCATCCCAGAAGGAAGCCTCTTCTGAAGCTGACACACAAGAAGGCCGAAAAAAGTTTGCGGAAGACAAGCAGTCCAAGAGCATGGAATACTGGCACCATGTCCTGTGGTCTGATGAGACCAAGATAAACTAGTTTGGCTCAGATGGTGGCCAGCATGTGTAGCTGCACCCTGGTGAGGAGTGCCAAGATAACTGTGTCTTGCATACAGTCAAGCATGGTGGTGGTAGTATCATAGTCTGGGGCTGCATGATTGCTGCTGCCACTGGGTAGCTAGGGTTCATTGAGGAAAACATGATTTCCAACATGTTCTGTGATCTTCTGAAGCAGAGCATGATCCCCTCCTTTTTTTTTCCAACATGATAACAACCCCAAACACTCCTGCAAGATGACAATTGCTTTGCTGAGGATGCTGCAAGTAAAGGTGATGGACTGGCCAAGTACAGTACCAGTCAAAAGTTTGGACACACCTTTAATTAAGTGGTTTTTTTATTGTTTTAAAATTTTCTGCATTGTAGATTAATACTAAAGTCTTCCAAACTATGATGAAATACATATGGAATTATTTAGTAAACAAAAAAGTGTTAAACAAACCAGAATATTTTTTATATTTTAGATTCTTCAAACTTAGACATGTCTTGCTTAGTTTAGCTTTGAACATCTTGCTGTTATGAACTGAGGAGAACAGAGGATGAGGAGACACTGATGCAGAACACAAAAGTCCAAGTTTATTAAGTATAATGAGATGAACAGGACTGAGAAATGGGATGAGGCTGATGAGGTGCAACAGGCAGGGAAGGTGACCAGGAGAGGAGGCACTGTGCTTGGAGGTCCCAGGAGATGAGACGGGAGGCAGGGCGATGACAGGGGAAGCGGGAATCGCAAGGAATCTGCCAGGAGATAAAGCACAGGGGAGAGACCAGTCCAAAACAACAAATACTTGGAAAGAGCGTATGAAAAAGGGAAAGAGGAGGAGAACAGCTGTCTGAAGAAGAGGAAGGGATCGGACAGGGAAGGAAGCTGGGAAGACAGAGCGGAAGGGCTCCGGAGACAGGACAGGAGGGAAGTGAAAGCGAAAGCGAGTGGGACTGCCTAAGCGGGCCCGGGTGAGCAAGGGTGAAGAGAGAGAGATAGAGAGAGAGAGGCAGCGAAAGCAGAGGAGAGAGATAGGGGTCCGGGACACCGAGGGTTAGTATTTGAAGTTCTGACTGGGACCTCCGCTAGCAGGAGAGGTGACTGAGGTGCGAGGGGGTCTACCTCTGGGACGAGGAGTGGGTGGATGGGAAGGTCTACCTCTAGGACGGGGAGCAGGAGCATTGGGATGAGTGAGGTGAAATAGGTGAAGGAGGGCCTTGTCGAGGACGTCGGACCACTTGGTCCAGGAGTTGTCCTCAGGACCAAAGCCCTCCCAGGAGATGAGGTATTCGAGCCCATGGGGAGTGCGATGTGAATCTGGTGTGTCTGGTGTGAAAACTGTTGGTGTGGTGTATGATCTAAGGGCCTGGGAGTGTGTGGTTTGAGGAGTGAAGTGTGGAAGGAGGTTGAGGTGCGGAGATGAGGAGGGAGCTTGAGAGTGACGGTGACCTCATTAATAACGCGGGAGATAGGGAACAGGCCAATTTGATGGCTAACAGCTCCCTGTCACCCATGTGATAGTTCCTTTCAGCTGGCGAGAGCTTGCGTGATAGGTAAGTGATGGGGTGTAGCCTAGGTGGAGTACCCTGATGCTGGGAGAGCACGGCCCCTACCCCAACTGAGGAGGCATCGACCTCTACTTGAAACTGGAGCTCCGGGTGAGCCAGGACGGGAGCCGTGGTGAACGCCATGAGCTTCCTGAAGGCTTGGTCCGGCTTTTCGTTCCAGTCCAGACGCTTAGGTTTCCCCTTGAGGAGGGTCATGAGGGGCAGTGCCGTCTGGCTAAACGACCGGATGAAACGCCAGAAAAAGTTGGCGAACCCCAGGAAGCTCTGAAGCTCCTTTACGGTGCGGGGAGTGGTCCACTCCAGGATGGCGTCCACTTTAGCGGGGTCCATCTTGACCCCTTGAGTGCTAATCAGGTAGCCGAGGAAGGCGATGCTCTCCTGATTGAACTCGCACTTCTCGGCTTTTATGTAGAGGCCGTTTTGCATGAGGGTGCGAATCACTTTTTTGGTGTTAGCAACATGGGTTGAGAGATCCGGGGAATAGATCAGGATATCATCAGGTACACAATGACACAGGTTCCCAGGAACTCTCGGAGGACGTCGTTAACTAGGCTCTGGAATACTGCCGGGGCGTTGGTGAGCCCGAAAGGCATGACCAGTGGCCAGAGGAGGTAATGAAGGCGGTTTTCCACTCATCCCCTTCTTTGATCCGGACCAGATTGTATGCATTGCGGAGGTCAAGCTTAGTGAAAAGCTGGGCGGATCGCAGTTGTTCCAAGGCTGAGGGGACGAGAGGAATAGGGTAGTTATACCTCTTGCTAACCTTATTGAGTTCCTGGTAATCAATACAAGGTCTCAGAGAGTCTTTTTTGGGAACAAAAAAGAAACTTGAGCTGGCAGGGGACTTGGAAGGATGGATGAAACCATTCTGGAGAGCTTCCTGGATGTATTCCTGCATAACTTTAGTTTCTTTGAGTGAGAGAGGGTAAGGCATGGCCCGGGGTAGCCGGGCGCCGGGTAGGAGCTCAATGGCGCAATCGTAATCGCAATGCGGAGGGAGTTGATTGGCTTTACGTTTGCTGAAGGCCTTAGCGAGCTCACGGAAAGTAGCCGGGACATTAGGCACAGTGCAGTGGGTAATACGACCAGAACCCAGGGGTTTTCCATCTGCCCCTGTGATGCGACGAGGTCTGAGCATGAGGGTGGTAGAGATGTTGTGTCTCTTGACAAAATCGGCTTCAATGAAGTCACCCTCAGTGCCAGAATCTACAAGGGCTGTGAGATACAGGTCTGAGTTGGGTAGAACCACTCGCACAGTTAATTTGGCTGAGTCTTTGGAGATGGGAGATTTAGAGCTCACCTGACTGCACACAGACTTGTTCTGGACCTTACTGGGGCGATGGGAAGGCCTGATGGAACAGTCTCTGATCTGGTGATCCTTAGTGCCACAGTAGAGACAGAGGTTGTTAAGGATGCGCTCACGGTGTTCCCGAGCTGATAAGCGGGATCGCCCCAGCTCCATGGGGACTGTGGAAGCTTTGGTGGTCTTGGCAGATGGGATGTCTTGGCGGCAGTTACGGCTCCAGGTAGTGCAATGGTGATCGAGCTCAATGGTAAGTCCGATGAGTTGCTCTAGATTGAGAAAAATACCACGGCCCACCAGTTCTTTCTGGAGATGTCGCGGGTGATGGAAGGTACTACGGAAGGCCTGGGTAAAGGCGGAGAGAGACTGGACCTCAGGGCCCTTTGCGTTCCAAACGGCAGTAGCCCAGGAAGACGTGTCGCCCGACAGGCGAGAGATGAAAAGGGTGATGGCATTGCACACTGTCGTCTGGACCCTGCTAGTGAGGAAGAGAGAGAACTTGAGTAGGAAATCCTCACATTGCTCCAGATTACCTGAGTAACGTTCAGGCTCAGTGATAGGGATGAGGGTCTCCGGAGCGGGAGCAGGCGGAGGTTAGGGTGCAGGAACATCCGCGGAGAGGCTCAGGACTTGCTGAGTGAGAGCAGCGAGAAGTTGTCCCTGCACCTCGGACTGTTGCAGAAGCCTCAGGAAAAGTTGCTCCGCCGTCTCCATGTTGAGGAGAACAGAGGATGAGGAGATGCTGATACAGAACACAAAAGTCCAAGTTTATTGAGTATAATGAGATGAACAGGACTGAGAAATGGGATGAGGCTGATGAGGTGCAACAGCCAGGGAAGGTGACCAGGAGAGGAGGCGCTGTGCTTGGAGGTCCCAGGAGACGAGATGGGAGGCAGGGCAACGACAGGGGAAGCGGGCGTCGCAAGGAATCTGCCAGGAGATAAAGCACAGGGCAGAGACCAGCCCAAAACAACAAATACTTGAAAAGAGCGTATGAAAAAGGGAAAGAGGAGGAGAACAGCTGTCCGAAAGAGAGGAAGGGATCGGACAGGGAAGGAAGCTGGGAAGACAGAGCGGAAGGGCTCCGGAGACAGGACAGGAGGGAAGTGAAAGCGAGTGGGACTGCCTAAGCGGGCCCAGGTGAGCAAGGGTGAAGAGAGAGAGATAGAGAGAGAGGCAGCAAAAGCGGAGGAGAGAGATAGGTGAATATGGTATATTGCTTGGTATCCAATGCAAGAGAATCACTCTAACAAACATGGCTCCTGGGGTCATCATTCCACTGGAAGACAGGAATTAGTTTTCATTAACCCATTTCTTCTCATTTACTAGAGTTTTCTTTGATTTTTTTTAATGAAACATTGTATAGCATGCCTACTGCAGTTACATTTCTTCAAAGAATAAAGGTGTCATACAAGACAAATCATACCATGTTCACATCAATACGATATGTCCTGATTTTTGTACACCATTTTTTGTAATTCTTTACACTCACCTTAAAGGCTAATTTTCCTGAAACCTGTTGTCAGATCATTTGTCACTGATTAACTGTTTGTGGCCATGCCTCTTTAATGTTTTGCTGACCAGGGATGTAATTGGCTCATCTGGAAAATATTTAAGCAACTGGTGAGCATACAATTTGTTGAAGAAATGTATATCTTTATAGGAAACCACAGACCCCTACTAAAGAAAATAGCTGTTGTCTGTGTCACCCATTGGAACTATATTGTTGTAAACCCTCAGTTTGTTTCAACAGTATATGTTTTCCAGCTTGACTTGTGTGATTATACGAAACTGTACCTGCTTTAGTGAGATGTATGTCACCAGGCAATCTGCATAAGGCTGGCTGCACCCTAGAAAAAATTCAGACAAATAACTAAAGCTGTGGGTTCCCGAGTGGTGCAACGACAACATCATCCATATCATCACCAGCCCTATCATCCGGAGATCGCTAGTTTGAATCCGGGTGATGCTATAGCTGCCCATAGCCGGGAGCTCAGAGAGCAAG